>BMAO01035040.1:0-18181 GCA_019973975.1 Trichonephila clavata
ATATGAAAAAATAAATAATCCTTGAATAAAAAGAAAAGTTTGAGTTTCAATCATTTCGGCCGGCGGGAAAGAAGAAAAAGAGTGATACTTCCTTTCCTCTTCAAATCCCACAACTCGGCCGTCCTGACATGTCGCTGTCCTCAGCGAACGCGAGTATAAAAACAATTTAGAACGGAAGCATCCTGTAATGCTTACAATCAAATTACATTCAAAAATAACACTGACATAAAAAATACACTATGAAGCAATTTGAAAGAAATACAATAAATCACAAATGATAAACACTTCAAATTATAAAAAAAAGTTCACAAATTAAACACTTAAAAATAAATGCACAGTAGAAGTATGTGGAAGTATGAGCCATAAAAATAACACGCGTAGAAAAATGCAAAGGAAAATTACTAAGGGAACAAAAAAAAAATGCCTATCCAAAAGGTTTCATTAGGTCGACAGCTGTTGTCGTTTGGTTTGGGCCTGCATGATTCCCTACCTTGGATACCTCGTATCTTCCTTTGCCGTTGACCTGAGTCACTTCATACGGTCCGAAAAATTTGGGTCTAAGCTTTAGACCAGTTCCAAACTGAGTTCGTTGGATGGCCACGATGTCACCGATCTTGTATTCGGTAGCTTCCTTACACTTCTTGTTGTGCTGCTTCCTATTTTCGTCTTGGATTTTGAGAATGTTTTTAACAGCTTCTGATCTAAGCTTGTTTCTTTGATCGTTGAATTCTTTGAACATCTCTTCGATAAGGATTTCTCTTATGGAGATGTCTTCGCTGCTTCTCATCTTTACACCTGTCAGAAGTTCGAATGGTGTAAACTTATTGCTACGACAGATGGTGTCATTCAAAATTCTTTGTGCTTCTGGCACGTGCTTGAACCACTTCGTGGGGTCTTCAAGGGTAAGCTTGGTCAGTGCTGGAATTAGGGTTCTATGAACTCGTTCGACTTGACCATTCCCACGTGGTACTCCTGTTGCAATTTGCAGATGCAGGATATTTTCTTTTTCACAGTACTCTTTGAAGCTGTTCGATGTGAACGCTGCTCCTCTGTCGGTGATTATCCGGACTGGGTTTCCAAATGTTTTCTGTTGGAGTCTAAGTTTCTCCAACGCGTCTTCAGCGGATACGGACTTCGTAGGATAGAGCCACACGAATTTCGAAAACGCATCTACGACAGTCAGAATATGCTGATAATTCTTGTTTGTCGAGGGCATTGGTCCTATGAAGTCTACATGGTAGGTGTGGAGAGGGTATCTTCTTTGGGAATTGGATGCAACATCCCTCTTTCTTGCCGGTTTTCTTGTTTGCAAGGATGCATGGTATACAATGCGCTATTGTGTTTTCCACTTTAGACTGCAATTTCGGAATGTAAAACTCTTGCTTCACAATATCTGTTGTTTTGGCGACTGCAAAATGTCCTTTCTCGTGAGCCATCTTGATCAGCTCTGTCTGCATTCCTTCTGGTACTACGACTAATTCTCGGCCATTTTCGTACTTATACAGGATCTTATTCTTCATGAAGTACTCTTGATCTTGGCCCTCGTTCAATAAGGACTTAAGAGTGGTGATGTAGTCGTCCTTTTCTTGGGATATCCTTAATTTTGCTGTGATAGTATCGGTAATTATCATTATAGGATACCTGCTCAATGCATCAACATGTCGCATCTTTTGTCCTGCTCTATGTTCTATTTCGTATTCGAATTCCTCTAAGAGGAAGGCCCATCTTGCGATACGTGTAACCAGGTCTTTTTTGCTCATCGTCATCTGAAAAGCGGAGCAGTCTGTCACAATCTTGAACTTATTGCCGAATAGGTAGACCCTAAACTTCTTGAGGGCTTGCACAATGGCTAAGACCTCCAGCTCATAACTACTGTATTTTTCTTCGGCTGGGCTAGTCTTTCGGGACATATAATAGACAGGATGCAACATTCCGTCATCAGCTTCTTGAAGTAGTACGGCACCGTAGCCGTATTTACTCGCATCAGTGTGCAACTCAGTTCTTGTACCTTGCCTGAATATCCTTAGGACAGGGCTTTCAGACAGCGTCTCTTTAAGTCTCTCAAAAGCTTCTTTCTGTACGGCTCAAACGTAAACGGATGATCTTTTCTAAGTAGATCACTCAATGGTTTGGCGATACCGGCATATCCTGGGATGAATTTCCGGAAGTAACTAGTTAAACCCAAAAAACTTTGTACTTGTTTAACTGTCTTAGGAGTAGGGTAATTCTTAACTGCTTGAGTCTTCGAATCTGAAGGTCGTATGGTTCCTTCCTTCACAACGTACCCAAGAAACTCAACTTCTTTTTTCAGGAACTGACACTTTTTAAACTTGAATTCAAGTCCATATTTCACTGCCAAATCAAATACTTTCTTTAGCTTTCTAAGACCGTCTGCTTCATCCAAAGAAGGTATTATTAGGTCATCCATATAAGTTATTACTGTACCTTCACTTATTAGTTGTCTATAAATGCTATTTACATATCTCTGGAAAACTCCTGGGCTTGTACTTAGGCCAAACGGGACTTTATTAAATTCGTACTGCCCATCAGGTACAATGAAAGATGTATATTGTTTGCTGTCTTCGTCAACATTTACGTGGAAAAAGCCATTCTTCAGATCAAGGGTTGTGAATACTCGAGCCTCTTGAAGTCTATCTAGTACATCCTCGATTAAAGGAAGTGGAAATCTATCCTTTACCAGCTTCCGGTTCAACTGTCGATAGTCCACACAGAGTCTTGTTGAGTGGTCTTTCTTCTTTACTAAAACTATCGGACTAGCATAATCCGACGAACTAGGGCGAATGATTCCATCTCTGATCCATTCGTCGATTTGTTTATTGACCTCTTGTCGTTCTGGAAACGAGAGTCTTCTAGCTCTTTGATAAACTGGTATTTCGTCTTCAAGGATGATCTTCATTGATACATCCGTAGATTCCGTCTTCTTTGGTTGATACGAAGACACCATGTCTTCAACGCGACAGGCAATTTCAGCATTCTGAATGTGTCGCAGGTCTAACTCGTCTTGCTCTTCTTTCTTCGAAATGTTGAAAATCCAATCTGGAGATTCTGGTTTCACCTTTTCTTCATGAAAAGGACAGGGAGCATGGGCGAGGAATGCTGACCCAATGATTGCCTCAAACTTAAGAGCTGCGCTGGGACAACTTGAAAGTCTAGACGGCAAACGTGTCCGTCTATCTCCGCAACATGTCTGAAAGATCCAAGTGTTTTAATTTGTCCCTGACCAAGTCCGGTCAGGACCGTTGATTCTCTCCAAAGTTTAAGTTTTGGATTCATCCTCTTGTAGACGTCAAAACGTATGAGGTTGCGTAAACTGCCTGTATCCAATAAGGCTGTGACGACAAAATCTCCTATCTTGACCTGTCTTGTAAACTTCTGCAAATCTACATCTGGATATTCTATTGCTTCTTCTGGTACTTCATTGACGATGTGAACAGGATGCGTGTCAGAGTGCGTGTTGATCTCATTCCCTTGACTTCTTCTTAATTCGGGACATGCATTTCTTAGGTGGTCAGGAGAATCGCACTCATAGCAACGAAAATTCTTCTGTCCAGAAGTCTTGCTTTGGGCTGGCATGGAACCTCTGCCTCCCGGTTCAGTCTTTGTTTGACGTTTATCGTAGAATCTCGTGTGATTCTCTGTAGATCTACCATGGTTGTCATTATATTTTCCACGGTTGTCTCTAAACCTTGCATGGTTGTCGCTAAGTTTTCTGCGATTATCTTGGAACCTTGATTTGTCGTTATGACTGGGACGACTCTCATTCTGTTTCCTACCGTGGTGGTTATTTCTTAAGCTATCTTTTAAGCTTTCAAATTCGTCGAATTTATTGGCGAGTTCTTCAGGCTGTTTCAATTCGAGCCACTCTCCAAAAAAATGATCTTTAATATCCTCAGGAGCTTTTGCCTTTATTCGCTCAGCAATAAGTAGGTTTACTAAGCCTTCAAAAGTGGTTATCTCTAGAGTAGAAATCCATTCCCTAAAGTAGCAACTTAATTCGTGGGCGAAACTACGCCAAGTCTTTTCAGGGTCCTTTTGATGTCTGTAAAATAGAGTTTTAAGTTTTTCTGCAGACAACTTGTACTTTTTCAAAACCAGCTCCTTAACATAGTCGTAGTTATTCGCGTTTTCAGCTGTCTCCCTCGCCAACATGTTAGAGATCTCCGGAGGCATCACATGGAGTAGGTAAACTACCCATTCTTCTCTTGGTACTCTGGCCATCTCAGCTCGTCTCTCAAAGTTGACGAGAAAAAGACTCATCTCATCTTTCTTCTCATCAAACTTAGGCGTGATTTGTGCCAAAGGGATCTTATGATGAACCTCCTCAGTTCTTCCAGGGGGCGTCGTGGCTGCTGGGGCTGCCTGCAATTCTAAACGTCGGATCTCTAAACGTTGTAATTCAATTTGCCGCTGCTCAGCCTCAGCTTCACGTTCAAGTCGTCGCTGCTCAGCTTCACGTTCAAGTCGTTGCTGCTCAGCTTCACGTTCAAGTCGTTGCTGCTCAGCTTCACGTTCAAGTCGTTGCCGCTCAGCTTCATGTTCAAGTTGCTGACGCTCAGCTTCTGCTTCTGCAAGTCTTTCTCCGATTATTCTATCCAACATAATTCGGACTGCCTCTTCGTTAAAATTCTTACTTTCAAAAATTATGTGCTTAATGTCGGGAACTCTGCTGTTCGGTGGAACATTTTCACCGAGTTCTTCACAGACGTTCACCAGATCCGCCTTTTTACCTTTCGCTAAAAATGCCATTACGAAAGAGTTCGGTACTTAATGAGGCACTAGTAATAATTAGCTTCTAAAAATTATCAATACTGACTTTTATAATTGGAAAAAACAAAAAGAAATCCAATACTAACATTCAAAGACACTACCTTTATATTGAAAAATAATATCTACCATAACAAACAAGAACTATGCACTGTTATGCACACCACTGGTGTTTATAATCTTTTTAATTACACCCTAACAACTTTTAAGATTTAAAAAAAACAAGGTTAAATTTAGACCGCGCGTTAGGCAATGACTTCATGCACAAGTCAGTGAATTTTATCCTTTCAAACACAATTAGAATTTATATGGCTCATACCTCGTTAAAGAGATAATAATCACAAATATGTTATACGTAATATGATTATGTTCACTTTTCAACAATATGCACGTGCAATGTAGTACCAACACAATAGTCACAATGCTTACCTAGTACTGCACTATCAAATAGTGTGGATCACAAGATGTACTCAACTCTGGTACTATACCAACAGCTAACACTTACTATAAAGATTTTTCATTCTTATTTGACAAGATAAATCATAATTTATTCATAAACACTATTTTTAAATCACAACTGTGGACCTAGTTTCGGTTTTAAAAAAAAAAGAAAATCTACTTTCGTTTTCAAAAGAAATAAAATCTACTTTCGTTTTTTAAAAGAAAGAAAATGTACCTTTTTCTGTTATCAAATAACCTGAAATTAGCATTCTAAGCATTTCTTAACACACACAATGATTAAGAATAACTGAACTCACTTGAAAAGGAATTAAATCCTATTAGCACAAAACATTACACAGTACTGTAATACTTTAAAAAAAAAACCAAAAATATCAATAAAATTACTAAATCTATACTAAAATTGATCAAATTCAACCGAAACTTGCATGAAAAGAATTATATCATATTATCACAAAATATATAACACTGTAATGTAATACTTTCAAAAACATCAATACTATTACCAAATCTATTCTAAAATTGATCAAATAAAAATATCAATAATCGAACAACAATACTGATCAAGTTAACGATTTGAAATTATTCACTTTTCACAACTAAAAAAGCATAGCACCATAAATCAAAATTTGGTGAAAATCAAAACAGTACTTATCTTGACTCTTCAGGTAGTCCACTCTTGAAATATACACCGGACACTGGTGAAAACGAAACACGAGATTGTCACTGACGAAACACGAGACTGTCACTGACGCAATACAGCAAGATCACTGAACTTTTTGAGTCCACTAGGCAGGACTATAGATGAACACGCACAAAAGCGAAACGGTGCCGGACAAAAAACCAGACGAGGAAACTGCAGGGCCGGAGCGAGAATGAAGCCCGAAACGAAACTGGAATCCGGAACACTGGAACCCGAACGAAACTGGAATCCGCAACACTGGAGCCCGGAACAATACTGGAATCCGCAAAACTGGAGCCCGGAACAATACTGGAATCCGCAAAACTGGAGCCCGGAACAATACTGGAATCCGCAAAACTGGAGCCCGGAACAATACTGGAATCCGCAAAACTGGAGCCCGGAACAAAATCGTAACGGCTTCCTAAAAGCCGAGAGACAGTTGGCTGTTTTTTCCTCACTCAAAAATATCAGAGCCGACAAACTAATCTGCGGGGATTTCCCTAAAATTCGATCCCGGCCGAACCCCCAATCTGTGAGAGTTCATGAGAAATAACTTCTCAAAATGTTTAACAAAAACATTTTATTCGGTTTTAACATCTAGGGGACAATTTGGATTCATTTAAAGAGCTAAACAACACAGCCGTCGGCTACATGCCGTGAGCCAGAACACAGACTGACTAAACTATTTCATTTCGAAATCATACAATTGCATAATAAAAAAAAAAGACAGCCAATCAGCGGCTCGCACTACAGGCGCTTCGAACGGATATGAAAAAATAAATAATCCTTGAATAAAAAGAAAAGTTTGAGTTTCAATCATTTCGGCCGGCGGGAAAGAAGAAAAAGAGTGATACTTCCTTTCCCTCTTCAAATCCCACATTAATAAATGACCACAACAACCCGAAGTAACATTCATGGAATCAAGATTTCTTACAGAAACATCAAATTCATCATATAATTTTCTCAAACCACGGACATTTGAGGAATATTTTACACTTTCTAAATTCAAAATTTTATTCATGAAAGAATTAATTATTACATCCCTTTTGCCAAATCGCTCTTTTAAACTTTTAACACAATTTGTATAGTTATCACTAGTGGGTTCAAACCCAGAAACTACATTGGCTGCCTGGTGTTCAGACGCCCTCTGGCGGTTACAAAGAGAATTCGTTAGGTGATTCTTAACACTCCTTATCTTTTTCTCCAAAAAATGCTTCACGGAAGGAAAGAAGCTATAGAACATGTACTTAAAAACGATTTAGGAATTCATTAAAATTCTCGGCAAAGCGTTCTTTAATATTGCGAAGTCTTTATTTCAGTCTTTATATATATTTTTATACATATGTATAATGGGAGGATGGCGCGTAGTTGAAAAAATATTATTATTAACAAATCAAAAATATGTAATTTCGATTAAAGTATTTACACTTGCCTCCGAAAGTCTGCGTACAGTCGATCATATTTTTTATTTGTACAAAGATCGCTTATTAAATGGAGTCTTTCTGAATCAATACTATTTTTTTTTATTGATTCCTCTAACATCGTAAATTCAAATAGTATAAGCAACAATCACATCATTATTACATAAAATAATACAAATATTTATATAACTTGAGAACGACACAAATCGTGTGGGAATCGTTCACCCGAAGAATTCGATGGTGAATTTGAAATCACCGAAGAATATAGAGAAAAGGTGTTACTTTGGCAGTTTCGTACGAAAAAGAAGATTAATGAATATTTAAAACCCCGTGTTACGTCACCCTCCTTCCAGACTACATTATCACAATCACAAGATGAACATTTTCGGAACTCTGATAACATTCGCATTAAAGTCCCAAAATACTATATTACACGAGGCTATGGAGATGACGCTTCGAAATGGTTAACTTTTTGGAATAGCTTCGAAACAGCCGTACACAATAATGAATCTTTAAATAAAGTGGATAAATTTAATTATTTGAAGGCGCATTTGGGAGGATCTGCTTTAAACACTGTTGAAGGTTTTCCAATTTCGGCAAAAGCCTATGATGAAGCCGTAAAATTATTAAAGAACAGATTTTCTAATCCGGAAATATTAATTCAGGCCCATATGAACAAAATTTTATCATTACAGCCTTTAAAAAATTCTAATGACCTTCGTTCTTTTCGAAAATTTGTTGATAACTGTAATGTTCAACTAAGAAGTTTAAATTCATTAGGCGTATCTTCCGCAAATTATGGAAAAATTTTGTGCCCCATGTTGTTAAAACTTATTATTAGATTATAATAAGTTACAACAAAATGGTTCGGGATCAGATATTCAGCAATTGCTCTCGTTTCTTACGCAATCTTTGACAGCGCGAGAGCAGACGTATACTATGAATAAATCATCTTTTGAATTATACGATTGTAGACAGGAAACGAAATCAAACTTTTCTCGAGAACACAGATCACATAAACAACAAAACCAAAAAAGTTTTCATACTGCATGCGAACTACTAACGGCGCCTGTTAAAGAGAATAAAGACAAAACAAAACTCATCTGTATATTTTGCGAGTCCATGACTCATAATTCGAATGAATGTAAATACGTAATTAATTTGTCTTTAGAAGAAAGAAAGAATATTTTATTGCGGAAAGGAGCTTGTTTTAACTGTTTAAAAGTTGCAAAGCATTTATCTCGTAATTGCCCGATGAATAAAACAAAATGTGAAATTTGTTCGGGTTTACATCATAAATTTTTTTGTTTTAAGCAACAAAAAAGGGAGATAGAATCATTATCCACCGATCTAACAAACCAAAACACCGGGGAAGTTTTTTTACAAACATTAACTGTTTACATTAAAAATGGGAATTCCAAACAATTAATAAGAGCTATATTAGACACTGGTAGCCAAAAAGGTTACATTTCAGAATATGCTGCAAAATTTATAGGTTTAAAAAGTATTGGGAAAGAAACAATTACTCACGGACTTTTTGGAGGACACAAAATCACCGAAGTTCATGATAAATATTTAATTAACTTGTGTAGTTATGACGGGAAATATAGTTTTAATATGGAAGTTAACGACCAGAAAAACATTTGCTTAGGAATCTCCAGAATTAATGACTCTCGCGTTTTACAGAAATTGGCAACACTTAATGTGTTTATTAGTGATTCATCCGCAAACAACAAACTTTGCCTTTTCGAAAAACATTCTGATGAAATACATATTCTGTTAGGATCTGACATAGTTGGAAAATTATTTACTGGTGAGGTTAAACAACTTTCTGAGGGGCTTACAGCTGTGAATACCCACTTGGGATGGACAGTTATGGGGAAATTAAGTAATGAATCTAAATTTAAATCAGAGAATTCTCTTCTTATTCATTCTCTTCTTACAAATAGAGAAAAAATATCAGATCTTTGGGAATTAGACTCTTTAGGCATAAAAGATCCCAGTGAAAAGAGATCAAAATTAGAATTGCAAGATCTTGCTTTGAAACATTTTGAGAATACGATATTGCGAGACGATGAGGGTAGATACATCGTTAGTATTCCTTGGATAGAAGGGAGCGGAAAAAACTTGAGGACCACTACAGCTTAGCTAAAGGAAGATTGGAGAAAACTGTAAAAACTTTAAAATTTACAGGCAGACTATTTGATTATGAACAAGTATTTGTAGACTGGGAAAAGGAAGGCATTATAGAAAAGATAGCACAAGATGAACCAAACAAATATGGGAAATTTCATTATTTGCCACACAGATCTGTATTCAAGGAAAATTCCACGACGAAGATTCGTCTTGTGTTTGATGCGCCACCTCATCATGGAAAATCTTGTTCTTTGAATGATTGCTAAGAAAAGGGGCCCAATTTGAAAGAAATTATACCAGCTATTTTAAATCGTTTTCGCTTAGGAAAAATTGGAGTCATATCTGATATTCGAAAAGCTTTCCTACAAATATTTTTGCACGAAAGTAACATGAACTTCTTACGTTTCTTGTGGTGGAAAGGCAGTAATCCGGAGAAAACTGTTATCTACATGCATCGTCGAGTTGTTTTTGGCGTTTCAGGTAGTCCCTTTTTGTTAGCGGCAGTATTAAAGTATCGTTTTAAGCAGGCTCCTGAACATTTGGAAAAAGCTGCTGAGAAATTGAAAGATTCAATGTACGTCGATAACTGTGTGGCGAGTGTCGATTCATCCGAAGAACTTAAGTCTTTTCAACGAGATTCCACCGAATTGTTGACATTAGGTAAATTCGACTTAAGTGGATGGCGAAATAGTGATATTGAACCAAATTTCGACTTAAGAGACAACCCTCAGGAATCCGACCCACAAGAAATACAAGTGCTTGAACTTATGTGGAATGTGAAAGAAGATACCTTTTCCATCTCTTACAGAGAAACAGAATCGAAAGAAGAAGTAACAAAAAGGAGAATCCTTTCCTTAGCTCATCGAATTTTCGACCCGATTGGATTCACGTGTCTTATCACCCTCATTCCCAAATTACTTATACAAGAGTGTTGGAAGATAGAAGCTTCATGGGACTCCAAATTACCAGTAGACATCGAAAGAAAATTCGAGGCGTGGAAAAAACAACTTATGGAGATACAAAACATCAAGATTCCACGAAGATTATCGAAACTCGATTTTAAAGATGCGAACCTGTCATTACGATTTTTTCGTGATGCAACGAAATCATCCTATGCTAGACATGACTTTCATTTACCTTTTATACTTACTTCCAATCATCCAGTTATCAAAGCTCGCATTAATTATAAGCACGCACAGTTAGACCATGATGGAGTTCAGATGCTTATGTACAAACTCAGAGAAAATTTTTGGATTCTGAAAAGAAGAAAAACCATTAAAGAAGTCTTCAAGATTTGCATTATATGCAAGAGAACCAATATGAAGCCTATGTCGGCATCAGAAAGACTCTTACTTCAAGACCGGGTGAGAGATACTGCTATTTTTGAAATAAAAGGAAAAGACCTGGCCAGACCTCTCATTCTTAAGAATAGGGAGAAGAATTGGATTTTGATATTGATCTGTACAGTCGACAGAGCAATTTATCTTGAATTGTTGACCTCCATTTGGACTGTAAGCGGCACCAATTTTAAAGGTGATTACCGACTTTATCAGAAAGTGAATTTAGAAAAATTGAAAAATTTAGAGAAACTAAATCCTATTTCATGGAAATTCATCCCTCCCCAGGCTCTTTGGTGGGAAGGTTTCTGGGACCACACCAGAAGAATAAACAGGAATTTAGGTAAAATTCTAAAACTCTACCCTGGCAAAGACGAGAAGGTTAGAGTAGCCCGAGTAAAAACTAGACTTGGCTCCTGTCTGCATCCAGTGCAAAAATTGTATCTCCTAAAGGTGATGGAGAAAACTAAATCATCTGTACACCCTACTAACTCTCCTTTATTTTCAGATGCTAATGAAAGAAGTCATTTACCTATTAATACAGATCCTGAACTGAGTAAACATCAGGGAGTGGCAACCCCTTTGACGCAACCCTGTTCCAGTGTCTCTAATGGTGGAGCTAGACTGGAGCCCAGAGCTGAGACAAGTTCACATCAGCAGGCAGAGACCTCTTTCATGCAGCCCTGTTCCAGTGTTTCTAATGGTGGAGGTGGACTGAAGCTCAGAGCTGAGACAAGTGGACACCAGCAGGAGGAAACCTCTTCGATGCAGCCCTGTTCCAGAGTTTCCGATGGTGAAGCCGGAGTGGAGCCGAGAGTTGAGACCCTTGAACTGCCAGATGACTTAATTTCTGACGTTGAACTTCAACAGCCTGCACCACGACGATCTCGTTATGGTAGACTCTTGAAACTCCGAAAAAGACTAAATGACTCTTGTTGAGTTTTTTCTTTCAAAATCAAAAACTCAAGGTGGGGAGTGTCGCGAACGAAACGAATTTTGTAGTTCAATTTTAGTGGCGCTGTAAGCGCATTCCTTTTTGTTTTGTTTTTTGCTTCTGTATTATGATCTGATCGGTAGGAGAAGTAGTACGAGTGGAGCTCACTCGAACAGACATGTATCAGTTAGCAGTTTTCCTTCATTAAATCTTTTTTATATCCAAAAGGACTCTGATTACTCATAAGAATAACAGAATTGAATTTTAGGTCGAGCTCATCCCGGGCAATCGAAGAATAAGGTAAGTGATACCTTTTTCTTTCTTAGAATTTATCGAAATTGAATTGAACTTTGAACTCTTCATTGTTTTTCACACACACATTAACTCCAAACGAGGTAAAGATAGTTTTTTGAGTGGAGCCACTCTGGTATTGGAAACTATAAAGCTTGTTTTGATATCACTATTTTTGTCACAATACCTAAAATACGCAACCGCACCATATGCACTTTCACTCGCGTCACAAAAAATATGTAAAGAAATGTCTTTATAAAAATTACAATTTTCACACAAAGTATTTTCTAGGAACAAAAATATTCTTTAAATAGCTGATTTGCGAAACCAAATTTTCAAATTCCATTTTTAATTCAGGAGAGATTTTTTCATCCCAGTCGAATCCTTTAACCCATATCTTCGGCAATAAAATTTTAAAGTTCATGATAAATGGTGATATAAAACCAGTGGGATCATATATTTTAGCCACAAGTTGCAAAACAGAACGTTTTGTAATGTTTTTGATATGCTTTATACATTGTTCTGAAGCAGATGTTTCGACTCTTATAGAATCTTCATCAGTATTTCAATTTAGGCCTAATAGCAGGTGCAAGGGAACTACTAACTGCTGTATTATTAGATAACCACAAATCTCTTAATTCTTGAGAATTGGAATTAAATTTACATAAATTCATACTCGCGTGTTTCAAAATATCTACTGCATCAGATGTTATTCTATAAGCATTCTTAACAGTATCTGTCCCGTAGAACAGATCATCAACATAAAGGGATGAGTTTAACATGTTTACACATTCAGGATTTACATTTATATATATTTTTAAGATGATTTTTAATAGTCGCTGCTAAAATAAATGAACTGCTAGTAACTCCAAAAGGCAAATGTTGCATATTCATTACTTTAAAATCCTCGCTACCTTTTAAATCAAACCAGAGAAATTTTAAATATTTACGATCTTCCTGCGCAATACTAATATTTAAAAACGCCTTCTCAATATCACCTCAAAACGCAATTTCATATTTTCGAAATTTAAGTATTATATGCAATAAATCTGGTATTAGATTAGGTCCACTAAATAATAAATCATTTAGAGATTTTGAATTTTTTCCTTTCGAGGAAGCATCAAATACAATTCTAACGCGAGAGGTTTCCTTTTCAGGTCTAATTACAGCCTGATGGGGCATAAAATAACCCGAAAATAAAGAATTATCACTGCATTCTTCTACAATACCATTTTTCAATTGTTCATCAATTATTCTTTTATATTCCTCACAAATATCTTTATTTTTATTTAATTTAATTTTTAAGTTATCAAATCGCCTTTTAGCGATTTCAAAATTGCAATCTAATTCTTCAGGATTTGACTTCCAACGTAATTTAGTTTCGTATCTTTTTCCCCTATAGGTCAAATTATTTTCAAAATTTTCAATAAATTTTTTATCCGAAAGCGAGAGATTTTTACATTCATTGTTTTATACCAATAGAATCTAGTTCCCCAAACAGTTCAAGTCGTTCATTACAGCTACATTTTTCATCACCACTATAGTCTGAGAACAGTTTTGCTCTCCGTGACGCAATAAATTAGCATCTGCAACCAACCATCCAAAAACACTGTTTATGGCAAAAAGCCCCTTTTCGATGGAGACTTTTTCGGGAAGAATACACTCCCAAAACAGGTCAGACCCTAACAAAACATCAATGCTTGATGTTTCGTCATCCCTACAAGAGTCAGCCAGCTGCAATTTCCGTTCGGACATAAATTGTGCAACATGTTTGTCAACACCGCGTACCAGCACACCCTATATCCGTAGTATCGCAAGGGCTTCGACCCTCTTACAAAAACAAGTGGATTTCTTTCTTAATTGGAATTCCACCACCGCCTTTTCCATACCGAAGGAATAAATAGTTAAGAGCATCATGGCGAATTGGTTTTAATTTTAAAGTGTTAGCAATATTTTCGCTTACAAAAGTTTTTGAACTACCGCAATTAAGAAGTATTATTACATTTTGAGAATTAAATGCTGATTTAATATCAGCTGTACATGTTTGCAGATAAACATTTTTAAAATAGTTGTTTTTTTGCTCTAAAAGAGAATTACTAATAACTGAAGAATTACATGTATCACATCTTTTTTTTTTGAGTTACAATTTGAATCAATTTGGTTTGTACTTATTTCAGTGTTGTTAGTTTCATTATTCTTTGGATAATTGGGATCGTTATTTCCTAAGCAAATTGAGCTATGGTGAATTTGGCTTTTGCATTTGAAACATGGAAATTTATTTGTACGGCATTTTTTACTTACGTGAAAAGACTTAAAACATTTAAAGCAACGATTAGAGTTTTTCAGAATTTTGATTTTTTTGTGTGGAGACATTCTACAATTTTGCGAGTCATGTGATTCATTACAAAAAATACATGTACATTGCATAACATTTAGAGCTGAGGCAGAGGGTGTATTTCTAACAAATATTTTACTCTCAAATTTTTGATGAGTATAACATGGCATTGGGTTACATTTTCATTCGTAATTAAAATAGAAGTTTCACGACACTCTATTTCCTTTCTTAAAAATTGTATGAGATCAGAAACATCAATTTCACAGCCATCTTTTTTCTGTCAGTGAAATTCTAAAACGAGATCATTAGGGATAAGTTTTAAAAGTATTGGTATTAATAAATGACCACAACAACCCGAAGTAACATTCATGGAATCAAGATTTCTTACAGAAACATCAAATTCATCATATAATTTTCTCAAACCACGGACATTTGAGGAATATTTTACACTTTCTAAATTCAAAATTTTATTCATGAAAGAATTAATTATTACATCCCTTTTGCCAAATCGCTCTTTTAAACTTTTAACACAATTTGTATAGTTATCACTAGTGGGTTCAAACCCAGAAACTACATTGGCTGCCTGGTGTTCAGACGCCCTCTGGCGGTTACAAAGAGAATTCGTTAGGTGATTCTTAACACTCCTTATCTTTTTCTCCAAAAAATGCTTCACGGAAGGAAAGAAGCTATAGAACATGTACTTAAAAACGATTTAGGAATTCATTAAAATTCTCGGCAAAGCGTTCTTTAATATTGCGAAGTCTTTATTTCAGTCTTTATATATATTTTTATACATATGTATAATGGGAGGATGGCGCGTAGTTGAAAAAATATTATTATTAACAATCAAAAATATGTATTTTCGATTAAAGTATTTACACTTGCCTCCGAAAGTCTGCGTACAGTCGATCATATTTTTTATTTGTACAAAGATCGCTTATTAAATGGAGTCTTTCTGAATCAATACTATTTTTTTATTGATTCCTCTAACATCGTAAATTCAAATAGTATAAGCAACAATCACATAATTATTACATAAAATAATACAAATATTTATATAACTTGAGAACGACACAAATCGTGTGGGTCAAAAGTCTGCGTACGCTAGTAAAAACCTTAATGATAATAGATTGTAACTAAAAGTTAGTACTTTTTAAGATATTATGTTCCTTTTATAACATTTCTCAACATATTTGGCGGGGATTCAACAAACTTACTTGTTTCTTCTGTGTTTATTTTGTTCCTTTTTCTACTGTAACAGATTGAAGCATTTCTTTGGATGTTATTGCGTTCACCTTGATTATTTACTCGAGTAATTCCCACAAATGCTGTATTGTGCTTAGGTCTGGGGACTAGGATGGCTTACAGAATTGGTAAGGGACATGCCAGTTCTTCACAATGTTAGCCATTTGCTTGGTTCTTTTGTCCTACTAAAAATAAAATCATCACTCACCGCAGGTTTCTCGGCCTATGTCATGATATTTTACTTCAATAAGTTCAAGTAATCATTTTTGTATAATGTTGATTCAACAAATTCCAGATTACTAGCCGAAAGGCTTCCAATGCACCCCCAAACATTATGTCTCTTTCGCCATGTTTGATAGTCGAAAAAGGATCCCCTTTCTTAAAATCTGTCCAGGAATTTTTGCCGGCATATTTTTGTTCTTTTTGATGTTAAATTACAAAAAAATACTTTCTAATGAATATATTATATTTTTCGAATAATTATGTGTCCTATTTAGATGTTTTTTGGCAAAGGTCTTTAGCTCTTTTCACTCGAGACTTGAATGGTTTCTTGAGTACAACTCGGCCATGATAGTCATCAATCTTCAGTTCCCTTCAAATTGAGGTTTAAGTCACATTTTTTCCCAAGATCTCAGCTACACTTTTAGATATTTGTGAAGCTTATAGTCTTGGATTTATTTTTATAGAGCGAATTACAAAGCAAGATTCTCGAGGTGACCTGCAGACCGGCGGACGGATCTTGGCATGGACGTTAAAATTTTAGTTGATTTGTGGTTTATGAACACTTTTTTGGATCAAGGAATGTCTCCTATTAACAGTTTCAGCAATTTCTTTAAACATTTCCCCCTTTTCTGAATATTTCTGGTGATTTTTCTTTCAATAATGTATCGATATCTATTCTGTTGCCTACCATGAAACCAAAAAGGTTTTCAAATCTCAAATCCTAAATAAATCGTAAAATAAGCTTATAATTACTTAAAAACAGGATTTAGTGCAATTATTTTACAATTAAAGGTCCTTAAAAGCTCTATTTTGCAAGCGTACGCAGGCGTTTGGCGCGGAAGGTTGGTGATTATTTGGTGGTCATCCTTATTTTTTTAAAATGTTAAAAGAAATTTTGTTACTGTAGTTTTAATAAGGAAATTTTGAAGAATCCTTGACAGGTATGTTGATTTTCTGAAGCGAGATCTTAATAGTGATTATCGCATAAATACGTAAGATGATTGCCTGTTCGCAGACTTGCAGAAACAAGTGTATGTTGATGAAAAATCCAATTTTTTAAACTTTGCACGAGAATTTTTGTTCTAATAATTCAAAAAGCTTTAAAATAAGGCAATTAATTAAATGGCAAATTTTGAAGTCGCTATCAAATAGTTATTTAGTAAATGATTGAAATATTTTAAAAATTATATGTTGATAACATTGCTAAAAATAGCCAGCTGTAGTTGGTTAGGCACTGGCCTTGTAAGCCCAAATTTGCGGGTTCGACCACGTAAAAAGTCAAGAGATTTTCATGACGCAGAAAATCGACAGTGTCGTATGATTTTGCGGCATTTTAAACATTACTAGAGTTCCTGTTGGGCGTGAGAGCTCTCTGCGAAATTAAATTCCTAGTACAATTTCGCATCTTCAGAGATCAAGTGCCTTCCTCTGGGGGAGGAAACTAAGGGTCAAAATTGCATTATGACAGTTGGTATGCACCTGTATGATGCCACACTAAAAAGTTATATCAGTTCGCATGGAATGTACCAAGTCTGCTGTGGTAATTACCAATCCTCAGCCCTTTTGCACGGAAGGAGAAAATTTTTTTCCCCAGCAAGAACAATGACGAATTCAGAAGTATTGCAAAGTTAATTAAAAAAATCTGACGATTTTGAGAATATTAAATAGAGATGAATTCTTATGACAGAAATTTTTGTGATATATTACAAAAGTACTACATTAAAATATTACAAAAAATTTTGGGATTAATTTCTTATATTTACAAAATATAGCAAACTAACTTTTTGAACTAACATCGTGGATATTTTAAAATTTACCACCCAACTCATTTTTACGTGGTAGATACGTTCCTAGAAAATCTTGCAAAAAAAAAAGTGTTAAAAATGTATGACCGATGATAAATTTAGAAATGTATTTCACTTTTTTAAGAAATCGTTCAAGATTAAAAACTTTAAATATTTTCCCAAATACCGTGCAAAAAAGTGATAATAAAATCCGTCTAACATATTTATAAAACAAACTATTCACTTTATTACCAAAAAATTTTTAATTAGTGTTACAGTGAAAATTAATTCTTTCAGTACATAAAATACATAAAAATTTTAATTGAAATTAGTAATAAACTATTAGTTAACAACTATATATATGTATATATTCATCGCTACTTGATAATAAGCTTGCACGTTTATTATTAACTGGATAAAAATTCCATGAGCAGCAGATGCGTTAAATAAAAAAAAAGTAAAATAAAAAAATCGTCAAATGCGTGCACCATGTTATATAAAAAGCGTGTAAAACAAGATATCAATCATTGGCATGGCCAAGTAATTTTAG
>BMAO01035041.1:0-16728 GCA_019973975.1 Trichonephila clavata
ATATATATATATACATAAAGTTTCTGTGTTAACTAAAACTGATATTTTTATAAAATTAATACTGTACAAAATTCGGAATATTTTTTATTTCGTACTCATTGAAGATATTTAATTATCATTGTAGATCTATATAACAAATGAAAAAACTGATGTTCCTCAGACAGAAACGAAACAGGGTAAAAAAACAGTTTCTTAGTATAACTAGAATATCCGCCAGTTTTTATGTATGTGAACCATGGGTTGGGCAGTAAAAGAGGGGTCAGTTGTCATTGGTTGTAAACTGGACCCTCCGAGAACAAAAATAGAATGGGAAAGAGGGGGGTTTCCTGTCTCTAGCTCGGATTGCACTTGGAGACAAACAGAATATCTCTCTCAACTGCTTGTATGATTCTGTGATGTCATTTTCTTTCATCATGACAACTGTCAGAACATAATCATCTGAAAAAGGAATAAAGGAAATTTGGAAAAATAATAGCATGGAAAAAAATGTTTATTTCAAAGTCGAGAAAATATAGAAAATTAAGAAAAAAAGGCATATAATTTATCTTTTATGAAGGAACTAATTACATTCGATCATTAAGACCAGTACTACATGCAGTGGCGGCGCTAGACCACGCGTGGACGTCGGCGAAATTAGGGTTCGCGAGGCCTCTTTTTTTCCCAGTCAAGAAAACGTTAAATTGCATAAGCCGAATTATAGTTACACTAATGTATGAGTAAATGAGATTTATTGCTAATCAAATGATGACAAAAATTACACAAATAGAAATTAAAATAGACGAACTGAATAACTAAATTTTAAATAATTAAAAACTTTGTGAGGCCCCCTCAAGCGCGAGGCCGTCGGCGGTTGCCGACGTCGCTGACGCCTAACGCCGCCACTGACTACATGAGTACTTGGCCTTTCCTTTAGAAACGCCTATTCCTCCTCCCAAAAGAGGGAGGGGGAATGAGCATTTTAGAGGTGGGATTTCTGCCTACGGGACCCTAATTGCGACTAGAGTTGTACCCCGAGACGAGGCTAGCGAAGAGACACCCCCAAGGCGCTGAATTGGTCAAATCAAACAGCGCGCACTTCCCCCGACTTCCTGTTACGCATTTCCGTCCCTTTTCACGAAATCACTCCAACAAATATCCAGCAACCGAGAGTAAAGATGTTACACATCAAAGAAATTACTTACACTACATTTGTTGAGTGAGGGAGTGAGAGTGAATACTAACGCCTCACTGTTCAGCTACTTGAGGGTGTTTGGCGACGGACCATGGTCAAGTGACGAGGTTGACAACTGAATTGGCACTCCCTCTCCTAACTTCCACATTACACCAATGGGAAGACGTTTTGGCCTCGATATATTTGGCGCGTGCATCAGTTTCATTGGAAAAAAGGCTCAAACTCATATATGCGTGTGTGTGACTCGAGTTCATTACCTTGACCGCTAGGCTACCGCAGCCACCTAAATTTGTTGAAAACAATACAGCTGTGCAATAAAGACTAGTTATATATTATCACTTTTAATCGTAAGCACATATTTAAACCACTTACTAAAGAAACATTTATTCGTGGAAGCTTAATTAAAGTGGAGGAATTTCCGTATTTACTCGAATCTATGCCGTACTTTTTGCCAATGTAAATGCTACTGAAAATTGGGCGCGGCTTAGAATCAAAGGGAAAGAAATTTCTGGATGGGGTATTTAGAGCAAAATAAGGGGGCATGTATGTTGTTAAAAGTTTATATTACTGATAAAATAAGTCATTATTCCTTTCTTATTAATTCTCATTTTAAATTTATTTTAATTTCGTGAAATTTGATATCGATATACCCTTTTACATTATTTTTATTTTTCACAAAAATTTGTGGAGAACTTGGGTTGCTCTTTAGAATCAATGGTGGCTTAGATTAGAAAACAAAAAATTAAGTGTAAGTTTAAGTCGAAATTTAGTAACCAGAACAAGTGTTGAATCATAGTCGAGTCGAGTCATACTAATACACTATAATACTATATGTGGAGTCGACAAAATACATATTTTTGCTGCATTTAAAGAAGTTTTGAAACAAAGTGTTCCTTGAGAAAAAAAAGTTAGTTTGTCTTACGACTTACTTGTAGCGCACCTACTGTGAACAAAATTGCTAAAGGAGCAGCGAGATTAAAAGAAACAAGCAAACAGCATGGTAATAATAATTTTAAACTTTTCATTGTATTATTTCATAGCAAGTACTGTTCCTGGTCATGAGCTACGATATATTGGTTATGTCTTGAAGTAGTCAGTAAAATTGTAAACTATATTCGAGCTTCATTTCTAGAATATGTAGAATGTGTATTTATTGGTCAACCATATTTTACGAAAGTTCAATGGATTTCAAGTCAAGAAGTGTTAAAAAGTTTTTTTTAATTTTCTTGATGAAATAATTATTTTTTTGGAAACAAAGAAAAAAAAATCTGAATGTACCGAATTAAAATATAAGAAAATACGAACGAAGAAAATTATGCTAAATTATAATATGAAAGAAGAAAAAGATTCCGAATTAAAAGATGAAAGAAGAAAAAAGGCCATGAATTAAAAGATGAAGTTTTATCAACTGAGAAAACCTTTGGATTTCTCAGTTGATCTTACAAGTCAACTTTACTTAAGCTTCAAGGCAAAACTCCTTTTGTTACAATGCTATGTGATATTAACGCTTTCAAACAAAAATTACTACAGACAAATTATTACAAACAGAAAGAGAAAACATCTCCCTTTGAAAGCTTTCAAAATCTATTGATTAAATCACTTAAACTAAAATTTACAGAATATTCTCCCCAACTTAAACTGTTAGAAATGGAGTTCAATCGAATATTTTCTAAATTTTAAAAATTTTGAATTACAATTTCATTTGTTGATGAAAACTTAAAAATCGAACTAATTGAAATCTATTGTGATACTTTGCTGAAACAAAAATGTTTGGAAGATGAAAAAATTCTAGAATTTTATACATGTTCATCTATAAATCGGTTTCTTAAAATGTTATCATTTGTTACGCGTATTATGAATGGATATATTTAAAAGTATTTATTTATGCGAGAAATTTTTTTCTTCATTGAAATATAACAAAAATTCTGAAAGGTCAAGATTAAATTATAAGCATTTATCATCATTTTTTAAAAATTACATTAGCTCAATATTTTCAACCAAGTTTTGATGACTTGCGTTTAGAGAAAACAAAAGATGTCAAATATCTTTTTAGAGAAATATTAAATTGTGTATTTCGCATTATAACTTTAATTTTTGTTTTTTTGGAAAACAATATAAAACATGTATAGTATAAGAATAAATGGAAATTCAAAAGAATATGCATGTATAATATATATAATACACTGAATCTTATAAATAAGAATATAATAATTTTAAAACTCCTGTTTATTTTTTAGAACATTGAAAACATGTGGCCCTCAACTTAATATAATATAGTTCATGTGGCCCGTGATATGAAATGAGTTTGACATGCCTGGCTTAGGGTAACGAGGGTTGCAGGATTGGAGTTAATTATAAGTTGCCTTGCCTTAATACCCAGAGTATTAGACACCTCATTTCAATCAGTATTAACATGCGCTGGGATCCATTGCATGAGACACTGTTTTTTAAACTGAGAAGCTGACGAACTGCATAGCGTATGCCAGTGACATACACATGATGAAGTGCCGTTCACAGAACATTAGGGCCTCTTCCCTGCAAAGTCAGGTTTTGCTTTTAATATATTATGAATTGTTTAAATACGTTCTTGGTGTGAGTGAAGCCTTGAGCCTCTCAAAAATCTTGCCCCTCACCCGAAATGCAGGAGTTGTGGGTTGTAAATTTTGCCACTTGTTTTGAGTAGTCTTTATGAATTGCTTGCAGATCACACAGCTGAGAGTCAATTAAAATTATAGACCCTTAAGGGGAAATAAAATACCCTCCGTAGACGAACAGGCAGAAGCCCAACCACTCCAGACGCTCTGCCACACACTTCTTTTTTTTATGGATAGTAATATTGCAACCTTCGTAAAGCCTACATTTAGCTTTATGTCAGTGCTTCTCAAACTTTCAATATTTGCGACCAAATAATCAACCAAAATTTTCATCGCACCCCCTTCCATACAATAATAGTGTATTGAGTTCAATTATACTATACTTGGATGCTAAAGCTAGAATACGACTTCAACCTCTTAAGTTGCACCGGCCTATATAAAAGTCTCACTCAGGGAAAGCGTTATTTTCATCGTACGTATATATACGTCTTTCCGAAGAAAGAACTTTTCTGTGCACTGCTATCCTTAAAATTATTCCGAAATCTATGGAATGCAATAAAAGGACCTTGATAGTGTGTCGGTGACATTGAGAAAGAATTGAATAACTTTTAATCGACAGTTAAGGGATTAATTATAAACCAAACAAAATAACCAGATAAGTGTTAATTTTCGTATATAATTTTATACGTTGCAATTTTATCATTGGTAATTATTAAACTTGTTCTCAACTTTGTCAACTTTGTATTGTTAAATTAATTATCAAATACATTGTATTATATCAGTGTAAATGTGTATTTTTTTATTATGTCATGTATTTTTTTTTTTTGTTTACTTTCAGTAAGTTAGTAATTTTTTAAAATAATTTTTTTGTGTCAACTGTTCTATATGCTCGCTTCCCTCTCGTAGAGTTATCACGCCAATCAAGGGGGGGGGCATGACCCACACTTTGCGAAACGCTGCTTTATGTTTAACTTTGTAAGATTTTGATTATATTGTTTTTTTCAAGATATAACTCGTTTTAACCATCTAAAAATCTTTTCTACTTGAAAGAAAAGAAACTTCTTTCTGCTGAGTTAGTATTTTCTGTTACATTATTTCTACCCAATCGGTATGTATCTGAAAAGAAAAAAGATTGTCTCTCCTGGCTTTGTCTTTCCAATAACTCGATTTCTTTATCCCTCTTTGGATTGATTCGAAGATATTGTTAAGAAAGAAAATAAAATTATTAATAATGTTTCTTCAGCTCATTTTATTCCGTTCTATTAGTACATAGGAAGATTTTAGATTGAAGAAAGAATGTACTCGAGCAGGGTTAGAAACTATAAAGAGAATTTCATTAAAATAATTAATAACTGATATAGGTTTAGTCTGGAAACAAAAATGAGAGATTTGTGTTCTTAAAATTTAAAATGAAAAATACTGCGTCTACTGCCTATTTTTTCTAAAAATGGAATTTATATAGTACTTTTTGGTTCTATAAAAAACTGAGTAACATTTAATATAAAACATAATTTTAATGCGACGCCTTACAAACGGTGGTGCATGCTACTCTAGGAGAGCTTGATATCCCTAAGAGGGTGGCACATGAAAATGGAGAAATCAAATGTAACATATTCGATCAATTTTAAAATATCCCTTGCGTTGTGGTGTGGAATGTGATAATAAAGGATCAATTTGTCCTATTCAACACCATAGAGGTCACTCATATCTCATATGCACGTATAAAGTCTAGTGAGAGTGAGAGAATATTAACGTCACACGGTTTAGCTACACGAGAGCTTTTGGGAACAGACCTCGTAACTTTGAACCATGGTCAAGTGAAGAGGACGACACCTGAGCTAGTACCTCCTCTTCTAACTACCATATTACACCAATAGGAGGCCGTTTGACACATTTAATATGCATGGCTCCCCTACACGGCGGGTCTTCAGAAGTACTGGGCTCCAATTCATGACATGCTTGCCACGAGACCGATATCTTGACCACTTGGCTACTGCGGCCCATATAAAGTCTAACAATGATCTGTACTATGCCTGTCTATTTTAATGTGTACCTTAATACCATTTGGAAAAAAAATTTATATACAAGCTAATAAAAAAATTCAACTGTCGAAAAATAATTCGTTAAATCGGGGTTTATTATTCATTAAATAGGGGTTTTCGCTTTTGTTTTAATCATTGAAAGAGAAAAATTCGTTAAATAAGGGCTCGTTAAATAAGAGTCCAACTGCATATACATAACTGTATTAAAAGATAATTATTCTTCATTCTTCTTTATTAATATCGGACATTGATTACATATTACTTCAGATGTATTGTTTTAAAAAGACTGTACATTTATTAAAGCTAAAAATACAACATAGCTTTTTTCATAAATCTTTGTGTGCTCCAATTTCTTTCAATAGCATGCGGAAATAATGATAACACATCACCAATTTCATATTTTTAGAACTTTTTTCGAATGTGAAACTCACTGAAACAGAATCACAAATACCAAACGAAATTTTAAAAATGCTCTTACGTATCAAATAATCAAAACAATATTTGAGAAGTGACGATTCCAGAAACTTTACAAGCTACTATCTTAAAAATAATATGTGTTTATATTCCAAAAGTATGATCGCTTAAAAAAAGGAAATTTTTTTTCTGCCGCTTACAGCAAGAAAAAATTATTTTTTAATTTGACGTGGAAACTAGAGGACTTTTTCTTAAACTTCCTATTCCTTCTCATTTAAATGGACATAAAAATTCTGGAATAAGTTATATTGTTGCGATGTTATTTTTAAAATAACTGTAAGACTTATTAAACTTGCTCTTTTTTTTTTCAAAAAAGAGTAAACAGGTGAAAATCGTCTAAAATTTAACCTGAACTCTTTTTCACCTTCCGAGATGATAAACTTTTTTAACCGTTTACTTTTTCAAATATATTATATAAAAACATTTAAGAAAAACATTTATGCATTGCAAAAATGTTACAATTTGAAGAAATTTTAACGTAAAAAGTAAGAAGTAAAGATAAATAGTACTCTTATATAGAAATTTATGTCTGGATTAAAATACAGTCAGTACGATATTCTGAAGCAAAAACATATAAGAATATCTAACCCACACCATCGTGCGGGTTGGGTCTAAAAGAAATATTTCGGGAGAAATTTTGATATTTTATTTATTTTTTGTGAGGACATACTGGATGGGCCACAGAAAGGTTCGTTTTGAGCCGCGAGAGAGGAGGACTAACAGATTCTGTAAGAAAACATATAAGTTCTTTAAGAGGACATACAAGTTCTGGAATAAGCTATAGTGTTACGATCTTTTTTTGGAAAATAACTGTAAGAGCTTCTTCATAAAAATTTATTGAACGCTTTTTTTTTCAAAGGAGGCTAAACAGGCAAAGATCGACAACAATTTAACCTAGTTTACACTTTTTTATTTCCTTGTTTACTTATTTATTTTACTTTTTCTGAAATGATGATATTTTTTTCTTAGCGTTTAGTTTTGAAAGTGTTATTTAACGACATAAAAAATATCAATGCATTACAAAAATGTTACAATTTGAAGAACTTTTTATGTAAAAAGTAAGAAAATAGCTCTCCCATATAGAAATTCATCCCTGGATTTAAATACAGCTGATACAGGACTTGTTTGTTAATATATCCAAGGAAACTATGAAACAAATAATGTTTTAGTTAACCATTTCAAACTGGTTTTTTTTATGTGTGTAGGAACATCTTTAACAAATCAAAATAAACTGAATATTCTCTGATATTGCATGCGTACTTATTATATTATCTTTAATACATACATATAAACTTTCTTAAAAATAGCCATTTACAAATTTATTTATAAATGTCTTGCTTTTTTTAAGAATAAATATCAATCCAAGAAAAATATTCATGTTCAATTATTTTCTAGATTTAATGGAAATAGAAACAAAATGAAATA
The DNA here is from genome assembly GCA_019973975.1 of Trichonephila clavata. Lineage (NCBI taxonomy): Eukaryota > Metazoa > Arthropoda > Arachnida > Araneae > Nephilidae > Trichonephila > Trichonephila clavata. Next base: position 7,707 of record BMAO01035041.1, read on the forward strand.
CTGATAAGCCATTTTTTTAAATTTTACTCAAAAGTTTTCAAAAGTAATTTTCTATTTTCAGCATTCTTCAAATGTGTGTTTTCGATCTGTAAGTTTAAAGGGAAGTTAATATAAATGCATTTCTTTCGAAAGAAAATTTTATACCCTAGTGTATCATACAAAAACTAATAGATATATTCTATGCATAGGGCAAACACCCATTGTAACCTCATGTGGATACATAGCTTATTTAGGTGTACAACCAGTGTAATCGGCACAGAAAAAATTATAATGTAGATTTCTTGTCTTGGGCTTTTATGAAATTACAAAATGTCTTGATTACAAAAGTTTGAATAAATGTTGCTCGAAATGTTCCTTGGAACAAAACGCTTTTCCACATGCGTTTCATACGTATTTTGTCATTTTGGCTCCATTTCTTCAACTTCTTCATCTCAAATAGATAAATCCATATCAGAATAGCTTTCGTAGTTTTCTGTTTCTGGCAAATATTCGCATTCAGTATCACTTTGGTGAAAATCCAAGGAAGATGCTAAATTGGGAAGAAAAAGTAAAAATGAAAAACAAAAATAGTTATTCAAACTTTAGAAAGAAAATGAAAAAAAAAAGAGCGAACATGTGCCGTAGGTAGAGCTAAAAGGAAAAATGGAATATGCGTTGCAGCGTCAAAATCAATCTCTCCAGAAATTTAGGATTTGTGGAGATACTAGAAAGCGCGCAGTCTCTCTCTCTCTTTGGTACGCAAGGGGCTAAATAAATTCAATCCTCTTTTACTTTAAATCTAATTAATCTCCATTTTAAGACATTTAATATAAAAACTGACGATAATTTGAACGTTCTCGGAATTTGAAGATATTTTAAACTAGATTATTTACATTTTTCATAACTAAACTATCCAAAGTATTTTGAAGCTTATGGAATCAATTTATAATTTGATAGAGGGAAGAATAAATAAAGTTTAAAAAATAAAAAGAACTAGTATGGTAAACATAGTCTAAATACGAAGCAATAATTTTTTTAAAAAAAATGTGAACTTATTTTTAATTTTTTTCGGCAAAAATTTAATTTAATCACCGTTTTGTAACCACAGATTAAATATTTGAATAACTTATAGTGAGCTTCACATCAATTTAAAATATAATTATACTATTTAGTAAATGTTAACAAATGTATTTTAATTACAACTTTTTATTGTTTTCAGTAACGATAAGGAAGAACATTTAAATAACAGATATTACAATTGGGATCAAATGTTTCTGAAAAGTCTTTGGGATTTACTTATTTAAAATTTGCCAACATCATGTAAATTAAGATGAAAAATTATAGAACTCAATCTTAAAGCATGTATGCATTTGATAATAATGACCTAAATTTAGCTAAAATCACTTTTTACATAAATTGCGTAGGAAAAGAAATAATAATATCAGATTTTTTTTTTTTTGTAAAAATATGTGTATTGAAAACCAAAGAACTATTACCTCTATTAGCCCCGTATTCGAGAATATAACAGAAACAAATATCACTTAATATGGTAGAAAATCAAACTCGGTGTTCTTAAAATGTGGAAAAAGAAATTTTATCTCTATCAACGGACACTAAAACTACAAAAATGATGAAGAGAATTTCCCATGAACACATTCTTGAGAAAGTGTAATATCGGGTTATAATTTAAAAACTTCATTTTGATGTACGAATGTTTTTAAAACAAATATATAATAACTTCAAAAATATATTTTGTGTTTGCAAGTAGGATATATTAATTTAAATTACTTTATATTTTATAAATATCTGTTTTTCAAAATAAATATTTTTTTATTTAATTCTTAGCAATTAAATAAATTACAATCTATTTTTGAGAGCAAGCACATAATTAAATTATGATGGAATAAGTTAAGCAAGGGGGGTTAAGGATTATTTTATTAAAGACTTTTTTCAATTGATGTGTAAAGTAAAATTGTTAAAAAACGACTTGAAACAGGTCTCTAATTTATTACTTTTTTTATCTGATACTCATTTATCTTGCTTGGTGAATGTGTACTTTTGTTTTCTTATGCTTCTTTGTAACTTTTCTATAAGTTCATCCGTCTCAAAATCATATTTTAAAATAATTCTCTTTTTAAAAATTAAATGTTCAGCTATGAAGTATATTTAGAAAAATGGATTTTTTTTTGTTATAAAAAGAAATATTCCCAAATACGATGACAACAAATAGATAATCTTAGACTGGAAGAAAGATAAACAAAGACTACGAAAATGTCCGAAGTTGGAAAAGAAAATCCAAGGAAATGCTGTTATTTCTTACTTTTCGAAGTTATTTTTCTCAAATTAGACATCGGGTTTATGTGGTAAAAACAAGAGACTAGAACTATATCTCTTAAATTCGTTTATCAAGTGGAAAAAGAGAAAGAGGTTTAGAGACAAATTCCAAATGAAAAGAAAAAAGACACTTTTTTATCTTCTTTGGAATGTAATTTTTTATAGGTTTTACTCAGCCGTCAAAAACAGTTTAGTTAAAAGATTTTTTTGTCAGTCTTTTCCTTATTCTAAATAAATATTTTTTACAATTTTTATTTATTTCATATATTATAAAATGCTTAAACTCGTATGAAGAAAAATGAAATATATTTCTCAATTATATTTCACAGCAAACTAGTTTTGAAATGGTTTTAAAATTAGATTGAAAGACTTAAAATGATTAAATAAAACAATTAACAGCCTCGATAATTCTGTAAGAATAATTTTCGAAGATTTTTATTAGAATAAATGAAGAAAAGAAAGAAAGAAAAACAGAATACTGTTTTGGTTTTTACAAAACCATTAAAATTAAAAATAAACAATTTTTCCCTTTCTTCCTAAAAAAAACAGAGATTCCGATGAAATAATAAATACTAAAATTAATTTCAGAGTGTCTAGTTTGTAGGATGAATAATAACATTTTCTATTCATTTTTGAAATGAATGAGTACTTTCTGAAATATGTATAGTTTAAAATCAACCAATTATTAGGGCCTATAACTTATTTTAAAATGAAGTTCTGGAGTCGTAACTATATACTCTTTTAAGGCTGATCAAAAAAACATTTTACATAAATGATTTTTAATGTCCTTCCTCTTTGTGTTTTAATTACTCAGAAGCAGCAATTACAACAATTGCTAATGCTTGTTTTTAAATTTATTTATTTGAAAAACTCTTTATTTTACACATTGCATAACGTTAGACTTACGGATGTAAATGACAACAGTATTATGTAATTAAAACCTAAAAATATAAATACATTTATAAAAAATATAAAATGGAAAGGAAGGGGTAAAATACAAATGCAATATAAAAGGGGTGTGGGAAAGTATCCATAAATTTTTAAAATATGTATAGTAAAAAAAAATTGCTTATGCATTTGCGACGCTTTTGCTGCCTTTTTTTAAATCTAGAATTCAATATAAATTGTTGTAAATTAAATGTTAATTGAATAAATGGCGTTGCAAGTCATCCGAGAGAGATATATACTTTGTTTGCCTTGTAGAGTCAGATTATGTAATGTTCTGTGCTGTGTGCTTGTCTTCTGTGTTGTCTACGAAATAAATCAAAATGCCAAAAAGATGGTGTGAATCATTGGATTGATATAAACATATATTGGATATAAGTGTCTATCTGCCCCATGGTATTAAGGAATATGGAATTTTAACATAAAACCACTATTACGAGAAAATTACATTAAAAGCATAAAAAAATCGTTTTGTAGGGGATTCCTACTTGTTGTTGCATCCGAAGAAATGAAAAGGCAGATGATCTGTCCACAATGGGATGCCTTATTGTTTAAGTATTGGAATAGCCTGGTTGGTTATAAGTCTGTATCGACAAAAATCAATATTGCTTCCAAGGTCAAGCAACTACAACAACTAAAGGAAAGAACAGGAGGTGAAGAGCAACTATGATCTCCCTGACTGACCCAAAAGCTTCGCTGTGGCAGCCTTTCGTTTAACTGCAATGCATGATTGCTTATAAGCCCATCTTCAATGACCCCAAATAAATAATAATTTTACCTGCTCTCGTTCTTGTAATGGTGTGGTCATTAGCGCTGGTCATCTCCTTATCTTCTCATCCCGCTCATAGAAAAGTGTGTTTCCAAGATACTGGAAGGTTAGAAACCTTTTAAGCAAATTGAAGACTTGATAATGTTTTTAAACCTTTTTATATATTGTTTTTATCTAATATATTTAACTTTTTGCGTAGTTCTTCATTGTTCTTCAGACTTTTCAGAGCAACATTGTATTATATATTCTATTGCACCATTTTTGTGTTTTATAGCAGTTGGACATTTAGCGTAGGAATTCTTGTCTTTGTATTGTTAACTGCATTATAAAAATGATTTAATTACGTAAAATAATTTACTTTTTAAATTTTGTATTTCATTTGTATAACTCCAATACATTCATATTGTTTAACAACATTGAAACTCATTGTACAAGTTAAAATGCTATTATTTCAATATTACTTTTATTGAAACAAATGTTTTGATAAACATGATGTCGATTACATAATCAACGCATTTCAACTAAAGTAATATGGGTCCTTAAACATACTTTTAAAAAGAATTTTGTAAGATTGCTTTAAATATATCATTTGATTTTGTGAAAGTTATCAATGTTTTATCTAAAGGCTTAGCATACATAAATATAAGGATAAAATTGAGTGAAAATTTAATGTAAATTATTTGAAGCACGTGCAAAATCTTTCTGTGCTGTAAAAAAAAAAGGAGTTACAAAAACTGTTCTTTTTTTGTCATTGGATTACATGAGCTAGAATAAAAAAGAAAAAAAAGCTATAATAATGTTAGAAGAAAAATTAATAGAACAACTACACTTTACTGCTATGTGACCTAGTTTCAAGATAAGTTTTAGTTCTTTTACTAGGCAAAGTATATGCAGATTTAGAAAGACATACAAAAGCTAAAATGATAAGTTATAAAGTTTCCAGGTAAAATTGGAAAAGGTTTTTTTAGTTATTTGAAACATATTTTACGAAACATATTTTTCTTAAAGTAATATAAGTTTACGAATCTGGAAATTTACTTACTATTTATTATTAGTATAAATTAGTTTTTCAGCTAAATATATGCAAATAAAAATGAATATTTATAAAAAACTCTATTCGAATATTTAACTTAACAAAAACAGTGCCTGGCGAAAATATATTGGAAATAAGTCTATCTGTAATGTTCTTTAATGTTCTTTTAAGAAACCAAAGAGTAATGAAATAATGCTTAGTAATATTTGATTACTGTTTGGTTTTTTTAGCAAAATGCTAGAGATACGCAAGAATTATTTTCGAATTGCCGATTATTTTCTCAAAATGTTAATAATGTTAGAAAGATGAGAATAGTGTTTGAGCACTTATATATAGAAACATTTTCTATATTCTACCCCTTGAAAGCATTAAGGCAAAACCTTTACAACGTAATTCATCCTATTATTTTACATGATAAATCTTTAGACGAATCAGGATTCGAATTATATATATTCGACCACAAAGCTCACAATCTGAACAAATAGTCCACTCATGCAGATTCTTGAGTTATTCGCATTATAAATCATCAATGCCTTTACTAAATTATTTGAACAAATATATATATATAAATTGAACTTATCATTTGTAAATATAAATGGATCAAATTAAATGTTTTTGATCTCAATGCGCAATAATAGCCACCCGATGATTTCTTGTGTTATTTGAACTTTAAACTTCAAGATATTTAGTAAAAATATGGTAGGTAGCAGGTACACAGAATTATTTTTAAAAATAATTTATTCCAAATTAAAAATATGGTACTTTATCAGAATAAAGTAAATGAAAAATATATACATCTAATTAAAAATATTGGAAGAACATAATAAATTCAAACTTTATACACTCACTTCCAAATCTTAAGTACGAAGATGTAAAATAAAAAAAGAAATCAACAAACACTGCTTTGATTGACACAAAATTTGGCAGTAAAGTAGCATAAATATTTATTCATAAAACAAAATCAATAATTATATACCGAAATGAAAACAATATTAAAGTTTTGTAAGTTATCAGATAATGTAATACTGGAGACCTAAACAGAATTATGTATAAAGTGAAAATAAACAGCATAAAATGAAAAAAGGACATTAATAGGCTATGTGATCCCCCCTCATCTGTATGAAAAGTTTACACCTTCTGACCATGCTTTCAATTAGGTGGTCAACCACCGCAGAATTGAGCAATCGCCATTCTTCTTGTAGGGCAGTTTCCAGCTCAACAAGAGTGACTGAAGGTGGGAAACGTGAAGATACAGCATGGTCGAGAGCATCCCAAAGATTTTCAATGGGATTAAGGTCGGGCAAATATGCTGGCCACGCCATACGCGCAATCCCTTCACTCCCTAGGTAGTCATCGACGATGACTTTATACTCTATGGGGACGTGCGTTATCATCCATTGAAACAAAAGTAGGGCCAACTGCTGCATCGTACAGTCTCACAATGGGCTCTAGGACTTCATCTCAATACCGGAATGTCGTCGCAGAACCCCGTTTAAAGATGTGCAGGTCGGTGCGGTATCCTAATGAAATCCCTGCCCACACCATAATGCGCCTCGGAATGCGGGAAGTTTGGAGATGTTTTGGGGCTGATTGCGTGTTCTTTGTTTACGCCATATCCTTATACGGTTGTCATCTGGCCCCAATGCAAATCTTGACTCATCAGTAAACATGACATTACCCGAGTCAGACAGAGTCTAATTGCCATATTCCCGGCACCACTTTAATCGTGCATCTCTTGATTGGACGTATAAAGGAACACAAACTCGAGGTACCCGGCATACAGTACATTCATATGTAATCTTCGGCGTACAGTAGCCGCAGATATAGCCTTACCATTGGACGCTGTTATCATAGATGTCACGCGTGTTGGAGGTCGCTCTGCGATTCCGCTTGGCTACAATAGTAATATATCGATCTTCCGCGGGGGTTGTAACCCTTAGGTGACCGCCTACGGGGCTTTGGACAACTGTCTGTGTGGTTTGGAGTTGTTTCCATAAACGTGAAATTACAGAATGATGAACGCCGAAGAAAAGAGCAATATCTGTGATAGACTGTCCTGCCTGCTTCAATACGCCCCACAGCACGCCAGCGCTCAGAATCTTCCATTCGTTTTCTGGAAGTCATAGAATCACGTATGTCTTGTAAACAAATTGTACGAAAGTTTTAAACACCTTCTATCAGCACTTACAATCAACTTCTGTAACCCTTCATAAAGCTGGCTTCTTATAAGACTGCCCTTTCTCCATATTTCTTGACATGGAAGCACGGTGTTGGCTGTTACCTAACATATTAGCATACTTCCATCTACCTCTGCAGCGAATTTCATCCTCTTCAATTCTGATTGGGTTTTGGAAATTAGCATTTTCCTCCCCATGCTTAACTTTTGGAAGTGAGTTTATATCACACTCATCGCAAGACCATACGTAGTATGATCGAAAAGTTCGAGAATAAGATGTAGAAAACCATACCCTGAATAGTTCATAGCTTTAAAGCACATGCACCTTCAATTCAATTCTTTTGGGTGACGATGCAGATCAGCCAGCGTTCGTATAACTTCTGGAAACACAGCTGGAAGCCTTATATCCAAACCTTCCTTAAGGCCTCCTGCGATGCTGATTTTACTTCATCTTATGACTCAAAATGGTGTCTCTGTGAATGGTTTTTCTTTGATAGGAAGAGATATAGGACACACGGAGCTAAGTGTGGTAAATTGGGGGATGTTGAAGTCCATTAGGGCGGGTTTAGCGAGGGTCTCTTTTACCAAATGGGATCGTTGTACTGGTGCGTTGTCATTCAGAAAACACTAGTCGTCACTCTGCCAAAACTGAGACTGTTTATGACAAATTAATTCCCTCAAAGGATGACGTAAAGAAGTATGTAGCCTCAGAGAATTGTACAAGTATTTATATAGAGACGATCTTTTCGAACATACATTCAGACATCAATGCAACATTTCCCGCGTTCCGTGAAGTTGAAGTTCGTCCAACGCGTTCATTGTCTTTTCTTTATTCTCGGACCTCTTTAAAACGTAGATGTCATTCTTAAACCTTAAATTTCACCATGGTAGATTCAATATACATCTTACTTATCTTTTTCAAAGCCTCCATTGGTGTCTTACTTATGTGTTGATGGAATTTATTGTTCAATGTTGTTCAAGAAAAGCCATCTGTCTTGCATTGTGGAGCAAAGCTAACTAGTTTCGGAAGATAAGAGGTGCGCGTGCTGTTTGGTCACATGGCATAAATTAAACCAACCTGGCCAGATAGGGGAGGGTTGCGAAAATCCATTTCAAGTGGTTTAAATTTGGGTATTAGCTTTCGTCATCCGCAATGGCCGCAATTGTACCTCGTATGTTTGGATTGTACCTCGTATATGCAAGGTGTGACACAAAAAACAAGACTATGTGTGTGGCTTGAAAAAAAGAGGTTTTGGTAACGTCAGCACACGCACCCACTCTAACCATGTGGACATTATCGTCTTAATCGATCGCTAATTGGGAAATTGGGAGAACTGCGTGTGTTATTGAATGAACACGTACAACTGCATTCTGCTGGGAAAATGTCGAATAAACATCAAGTTTATTGTGAAAGAAATCAGCCAAAAAAACATTTAAAATGTCAACTTAGGCTTATGTAGATGAAACTTCGTCTCGTGCATATGTCTTTTAATGGTATAAGAAGTTTTCAGGAGGAATGGTTAGCGGGGAAGATGATTAACCTGCTGGGCATCCAAGCTCAGCGATTACAGCCAAAATCATAACCAAAATTCGTGGTAGGAGTGGGTTTCTCCTCACATCAGTGGTCAGACTTTTAATCAACTTTGTTGATTAAAAGTCTGACCAGAACTAAATTGAAGTACTAAAAAGACTTCATGAAAAAATTAGGAAAAAAAGGCCAGAAATGAATATGCATCCACTTACATGGCCTCATCTGTCAAGCGGTTTATGACCAGCAAAACATTTA
>BMAO01035042.1:0-30183 GCA_019973975.1 Trichonephila clavata
GTGTCATCCACTACAAATTTTAAAAAATGATAGGATGAATAGAAAGTATTTTATTAACGATTGAACTTTGAACAAGATAAATATATAGAGAGTGAGTTAATAGTAGGAATTGAAAAAAGAAATTCAGCTTATTAACTGATGGTACATCCAACATAATTTGAATTTTTTTAAGGTATTCGAACATATTCGGAGTATTTGTTTTTAAAAAAATAGCATACTGAAACCACTATAAATGCTTGTTTAAGAATCAATACCTCAATAAATACTAATATTTAACTAACAATACTTTTTTAAAATATTTAATTTTTATAAAAATCACAATAATGAATGAAATTTTAGCAGTATTTTTGACATATACCAGCATTTACCGCTTATTATTATTTTTAAAATGCACATATCTACTTACAATTATACACGACATAGAATCTTCGAAAAGAAACCGACATCTCACCACGTTTTCACATTCCTGATCATCACAACAAAATTCCTGATTCACATTCGATCATCCACAGCAGCGCTCTCTTTACTAATCTAAAGAACGCTACAAGCCAAGCTTTTACAGACCCTAATTATTCCTCTCATCCTAGAGAAAACTTTTAATGATAGTACCCCCCCCCATGTAAGACTTTTACCATCACCTAGAAAATACTTGACAGAGGTTCAGTTTCAGCAAAACAGATAAATTAATTAAGAGTTAGAATAAAGTTAGAGGGTTCTAATTAGTTAAGATTTACTCATTAAAATCTTCTTTTTTTTAAAAAAAAACCACAAAAAATATTTAAAAACCCATTCAAGTACTTGTTCTATCCGAAATCAGTACGATAAATTAAGGAATGTATTTTAAACTTATCCTTACACCAATACCAAATACTTAGCATCACCTGGGGACTTGGTACCTTTTGAACAATTATTATGTATACTCATGTCCAAAATTAACGTCACAAAGTTTTTATCATAATTTTGAAATGCCTCCAGTGAAACTGATAGAGCTTGTATTCTATACATTTTGAAGAACTGATAGTACGTTAGTTTAGGAAAAAATGCTGTTTATAATTAGTTTTTGCAGAACTACTGTATTGAGACCGTTCAATCATATGGGAATTTTGACTCCAGTTTTGTGAACGTTGCATTAAAATAAACATTAGTATGCAGTGAGAATGATTTCTCATAATCATTCAGATGATTCCTTGAGATGAAAAGTCATTGACAGACTTGAAACTGGCCAGTCTCAAAAGGAGGTGGCTCAGGGGGAAAAAAGTGGTCTCCCAGTTATGGAATCAATTCCAAACAAAAGGTACTGTCACCAGGAAGGTCGACCAAGGTTGTCACAGAACATCGATATCTGCACAAGATTGCTACTTGGCATTAAGGGAATGACAACATAGGCGGACAATGGCTCCTCAGCTTGCTGATGACCTTGCTGCTGTGTCTGGAAGAATTTCCAGGCAAACAGTCCACAGCTGTCTTGCAGAAACTGTACTTTACGTCCGGTGTCCAGTCTGGTGCATCTCTTTGAATATATCTAGAGGAAAGATCAGATATTGTGGAACTGAAAACATCAGTCATGGACACCACAAGAATGGGGCATGTTCTTTTCAGTGATGAGTCTAAATGTGGCAGTGATTCTGATAGTCCTCATTTGGAGAGAAAATGGAGCTTGCTTTCATCCCTCTTGCATAACAAAATTTGGCAGATTTGGTGGCAAAGGAAACCTTGTCTGTGGTGGCATGACGTTGGGCAGTCGTAAACCTCTGTACATTTTCAATGTGGGTACTGTCAAGTCACAATGCTATAAAGACAAGATTTTAGAAACCTACATGAGATTTACTTAGGTGCTAAGGGCCCAGACTACATTTGTATGAATGATAATGTGTGGCACATATAACTCAGTGTTGATCAAGGATGAATCTTCTTATGAAGAGCCAATGCCCACAGGGCACTTATTCTCTGTATGGGTAATCTGGGAAGAGGTAAACACCGCCACAAAAGGCAGGGTGGAAAAAGTCTATCTCCAGCTTTGAAACCAGTGGGTTTCGGGTTCCCCCTACAAAAGGAGGGTAGCCTCCTGAACATAGCTTCAGAGTAAAAGCATGTTGGAGGGGGCAGCAGAATTGCTTCGTTTAGTCCCTTGGGAACAGACTGGTTTATTGGCTGATTTCATGAAGTGTGTCCTTGGAAGTGGAGGTTTCTATTGGTGTCTTTGAAGGTTAATTGCTTAGAACGGAAATCTGTATAGGCCAGGGGTGATGAAAGCTACTTGTTGGTGCATCATGCTATTGGAATGACTGGAAACAAAGCTGTTGAAAGAGTTCTTATTCTGAAGCAAATGGAGAGGATTTTGATTTCTCTCTGCAGCGCAGCTCTTAGAAAGTAGATAGGTGCATTCAGGATGAGTCAAAGGGACTGTTTTGTAGGATTTGTTTATTTAAATGATAAGCAGCAACATCCCAGATCTGAAAGGCATAGGCTATTATTGGGAGAAGGTATTGAAGATAAATAAGTCGTTTTCTTCTGAGGTTGAGCTTTTGATATTCTGTAAAGGAGCTTGGAGGGCAGCCAGTTTCTTTTTAAATTTACTAAGTAATTTTAGTAAGAGGGTTTTTAAACGTGATTTTAAATGTGATTCCAAGATAGACAACCTCGAGGGTCCATGGAATTAAGTTATGAGAAAGCTTGAGAGGGGGCAGAGTGCTCCTGTTGTTTCCCTTCTTGAAAATTATGGCATGTGATTTTGAGGTATTGATGGAGACTCCACAGTGTGAGCCATTTCCGGAGCTTTGCCAGATATTTTCCAAGATTTTCTGCTATTTTTTCCAGGAGTGATTGACTGTGTTAGGATGTCAGTGGCAACTGCAAAGAAGCAGACATCCACTGAGATGAGGAAATCGTGCATTTAAAGTTGTATAGAAATGACCTGAAAATTTGAGCCTTCAGGTGTTCCAGCTTGGGTGTGACCAACTCTTGAGTATGTGGTATTTATTTTGATCAGGAAAGTTCTATTTTGGAGACAATTGTGAAAAATTTACACAAGATATGATGGGAAGTTCATTTGAATTAATATGTAAATCAGTCTGTAGTGCCACATTCTATTGAACACCTTTTTGGCATCTATTAAGTCTTCCCCAGTGGTTCTATGGCTATTGAATCTGTCAGTGGTTCAGAGAAGTTGGTGGCAAGTGGAGGGGGGGCTTCTTTTCAGAATCCATGTCGGCACTCTGGAATTAAGGTATTGAAGAGTTGAAGAAGCTGCTGATTTTTTGTGAAAGATTTTTCTAATATTTTAGCGATGGAGGAGAAAAGGCTGATAGGTTTGTAGATGATGGGAAACTTCAGTTTTTTCTGGTTTGGGTAGAAGTGTAATATTAGAATGCTTCCAGATCTAGGCAAAATATTGGAACAAGAGGCATTTATTAATGATCTTTGAAAAATGGGTTATGGCATTCATATGTAAGGATTCGATCTTCTGCTGCTTTTCTTTGCAGAGACCAAGTATGATGTTGCAGATTTCATTTGGAGATGTCAGAAAAGGAGATTCGATATTGTAGTTATAAAGAAAACTATGAACTGTCCTCTTCACTTTGTCGATGTGGTCATCATTGTATGCAGTTTCATTTTCTTGAAAGAAGTATTCTTAAATGTCCACGCAAAAGTTAGCTTTTTCTTTGGTTCCATAGACCAGACCTTGGAATCCAAGGTTCATAATGTTGATGAATTTCATAAAGGGTCGGGTATTCGTCGTAAAGATTGATCCTCAAGGTCTTCTAATGTCAATCCTATTTAACATGTTAGAGAAGGTCTAGGAAGAGCCATTTCTCAGTGTAGCCCTCCTCCAGGAATTAAAAGTTTCTCTTTTGTTGCCACAAATATTGACATCATCATTAACTGCATTGAGAGTAAACAGTTGTGAGACTTGTATAGCAGTTCACAGTGGTCACACTCCATATTGTTATGTTGCTATATTCTTTCTGACATTGTAATATGTCACTGTACCAAATTTTGTGGCAACATAGTAAATAGTTCAAGAGTTTTCACAGATTTTATGATTGTCACCTTAATTTTGGACATGTGAATTAAAATTTCATAATTTAGCATTTCATACAATGTTTCTATTCAAGAAAATGATACAAAATGAAAATTTGTACATATTATTCAAACAATTTAAAAAATTGGAATTTTTAAAGAAATACTTGGAAAATTTTAAAATCCTACTCCTTTTGTATTAATTATTTTTACCAGAATTTTTTTTTTTGCAACATTCTTAAGAATATTTTAAACTTTAGGGACCGATTTTACAATAGCTTAATTAGTCTTGGAGAGAAAATATCAAATCTTGATATGTAATGCTAAAATTCAACAAAAAAGCCAGTATCTGCTACATTTTAATTTTTTCACATGCATTGTATATAGCACATGAGGGGGGGGGGATGATTGGTAAACAATTGTGGAAGGAGTAGCATAGTGACGTACTTGTAAATCCTATTTTATGTATGTACATCAACTATTATAAGTGGAGTAGCATTTTAAATTTCCTTGATAAATTTTTAAGTTTTCTTTAAAAAATTAAATGGTTAGCTCTATGTAGTAGTTTGAGCAAAAAAACTGTTTTACTATTAAACAAGAGTTTATATATATATAAATCCTGCCTTGTCCCCTTGATAATGATATTTTGTATCATACACAATCAATTTACATAAATAATTATTAAAAAAGCAGAAGGCTGAGTTGAATTATTAATAAAACAATAATTGATGTATAAAAAAAGAAATAAACAAAATAAACAATGCTACAAGAGCAAAAATATATTAAATAAACAAAAAACAAAAATTATATAAAAAAAAATTCAAATAAACATTAAAGAATCTAAAGGAAAACCAATTTTTTCCCACATGCTTTGTGGAATGGGAGCAAAGTGAGGAATTTTTTAAGATCCGTCCCTCTGGTTACCAGGCCTAAAACTGGCAAGGTAAGTTAGAGGACAGATCTCGGGATTATTTTCGAGACTTTCAAAAGTCTCGCTACCAGAGATATGATCCCCGTGATTGATATGAGGTTCTTTTGGAACTCGTCCTATTTTTTGGAAGGCGATCTTTTTTGTTATCAACCTTCCTTGACAATTTCTGTCGAGGCCTTAAGTTGTAACTGTGAGACAACTTAAGGGCCTCGACTTTATTGTCGCTAATAGGACAATTCGAAAAGAGCCCCATATCAGCCTTTTTCTCAACTTTTGAGCGGGGCCTCAAGTGGTAAAAATGTTGTTGTGACAACTTACAAGTTTTGTCACTTGAGGCACTGGATAGTTCCACAGTCGCCAGTTGATCAAAGGCGTTGGCGTCAATATCTAAAAATAAAGAAAAAGCATAAAGCATGTAGGAAAACAAAAATAAATACATGAAATATTATAAATACAAAACATTTTGATATCTTCTATAATTTATTTTATTACAAAAATATTCTTTGGTTGAATAAGATTAATACTCATTAACTTACTCCAAAATTTTCATCAAATTAATTTTATCAATATAGGCCCAAATTTGTTTAATAGTTATTTATACCACTTTGACTCATCTAACATCTTCCTCAATGACTTAATTAATTAACTAAACTTATGTGATTCTAACATAATTATGCTTATAATAGTTGTTCTTTTTTTTTTAAATGACATTGTCACTATTTTCCACTGAAGATATATAAAATTTTGAAAATCCCCATCTGATTTATTAGTAGGGAAAGCAATAAAATTTAATGCATTCTTTGTGGTATTGACTGGGAAGTTAGTCCCAAGACCTTGAAGACAAGATATATTTCACTTATAAGCCTGGTTACAGAAAATGTCTCTTCTATCTGGAGACATGCTTTTAAAACTACACTGGAGAAACTAGAGTGGGTTAAGACAAAAGCTGTTGTTAGAGCAGTGCCCTCTGCTAATAATTTAAAGGTCGTAAAAGAGCGTGGCCTTGATAGCCTTGAGAAAAGATATACTTAACTAAATTCACAAACAGGGCTAGAAGTCGTAAAATATATTGCTAGAACCTTTCAAAATTAGAATAGTAATGCAAGATTAAAAATATTTTCTCTTATGCAATTTAATAATGGAATTAGGATACCCTTTGGCTGTGAATGCAACAAATTATTTATCAGGAACCTCATTTCACTGCTGGGCTTGCAACAAGTCATATTAGAGCCATGTACTAAGAGTAAGTCCATTAATATCATCAAGGCAAAAGGGGTCAAGACTATTTTGTGTTTGCCTATACAGATGGTTCGTCTGATGAAACATTCTCGAATGGAGGTTGGGGGTATTTATGACCACCCAAAGTGATGCAACCTACCAATGACAAATCGATACTGCCTCTTGCTTCACTTGTGAACTTATATAGATAAATAGCCTCAATTATCACCCTAAGACTCTCCTATTCTAGAAAAGGTTAAAGATCTCATCATTTCTTGTGACTCAAAAGCAGCCCTCAAGGCAACTTCAAATGGAGGTTCATGAATTACTTAAGAGATTTGCTTTCACCTGTTTAGATTACAAGAGTTAAATAAAGTCTGCTTTCTCCAATGGTTGCCTGCACATTTTACCATTACAGGCAATGAAAGTGAGGATAAACTAAATATCTCAATAATGATAATTTTGTCAATGTTATTTTATCAGACGTAAATGCTGTCATACATTTTAAATTGAGAGGGAAGTCAATTCCTCTAAAGCAGGCAATGTTAAACTTGTATTATGCTACAGGCCACATGATCTGTTGAATTGAGGATCGCATGCTTTCAGTGTTCAAAAAATCAATAAAATATGATTTTCAGAATGATTATATGAAGTCTATTTTTTAAGTAAGGTGTGTTTGCTTTTTAAAAAAATTAACAACAGCATTTTGTTTTAAAATACTGTCATTACAATTGACAATTGTTACTATTATTGTTATTTCATTTTTTTTTTAAGGATTGTACATACTTTTACCTATTTTTCTACATAGTTGTCAAGTTTATTAATGCACTTGTCATACCTTAAAACTAGGTTTTGAAAACCCTCTTCAAAGAAGTCCGCCGCCTGGTCAGACAGCCAAGAGTTCATGATCACTTTCTCGTTGCCACCAAGACTGTGTTAGAGGTACCATAAAAGGTGTAAATCAGTGGGAGCAATGTTGGGGCTGTATGGTACATGATCAAAAACCTCCCAGTCAAAAGATTCGATTAAATCTCAAGTCGTTTGAGAAGAATGAGGCTCTCACCTTTCAATTTCCTAAACCATTTTTGAACTTTGCTGTCGCTCATTGCTTCAGTGCCATAAACTTCTGTTATCTGGTGATGAATGTCTGCAACCGACATGTTTTTCGCAATCAAAAAATGGATAACAAACCTATCTCCCACTTGGTGTACAATTCAATCACCTTAAACATTTTAAAAACGGGCAGCGAAGCTTACACGACTGCTACAGGGCTAAAAATGGGGAGAGTGTGTTCGCAAAGGATGCTGGTCAGTGACGCAGACTCGTTGCGGCATACAAGCGAACTAGGGAACTACACTCAAGAGCCAAAACATTATAACCACCTGTCAATAACGAGTTGGTCCACCTTTGGCGCACAACACAGCTTCAACCCGCCTTGGCATGCATGCCACAAGTCCTTGGTAGATGGCCGGAGACGGATTGTTCCAGATGTTTAAGCAACAGTCATGCAAATCCGAGATATTGCGAATTGGTGGTTTTTGAACTCTGAGCTGCCATCCCATGACAACCCAAATGTGTTCTATCGGATTGAGATCCGGTGAGTTAGGCAGCCAGGGCATTAAAATTGCGTTGGAGTGGTTCCAGGAACTTGATGCTGAATTCCAGTTAGCCTTGTGCCACTGGGCGTTGCCCTGTTGGAACATTCCATTTCCAGCTGGAAAAACAGAGGCCATGTAAGGGAACAACTGGTCCGCAATGATGTTCAGATACCCTGTACCATTCATGGTCTGCTCTACCACAACCACGGGTCCCAGACCCAGAAACGCCCAAGAAAACCTCCCCCAAAGAATAATACCGCTACCACCAGCCTGTGTATGACCTACTGTACATTGAGGGAGCAGCTGTTCGTCAGGAAGATGGCGTATCCTGACACGGCCATCAGCATGATGAATGACAAACCGTGATTCATATGACCAGGCAACTCTCTCCCACTGATCCATGAACCAGTCACGATGTTCTTGGGCCCGGTGCAGTTGGCTATGACGCTTGGTCAGCAAAGGCACACGAGTGGGACGTTTGCTGCGTAGCCCCATATCCAACAGTGCCCACTGAACAGTGTGCTCCAAGACTATTCTACTTGGCCCTGTATTATATTGGGCTGTCAGCTGAGCCACTGTCTGGCTCCGGTTTTGCTTCAAAGTGCGAGACTGTCACCAACAACCTTTTTCTTTGATAGCGTGTGGATGTCCAACACCATGTCGTCTACTGCTAGTTTCAGCGTCATTCATCCACTTTACATAAGTACTAACAACTGTAGATCGCGAACGACCCACGAGTCGTGCAGTTTCGAAAATACTTGTTTCGAGCCATTGCAATCTGCTCTCTATCAAAGTCACTTAGATCAGCAGCCTTTCCCATCACTCACAGAAGTAAGTGAAAGAATGATTCTTCTGAGTCTCCAGCAGCAGTTAAATACCACTTCCACCTGATCACTTGCCTTCCATGTCATCCAGGCGAGTTCATTGCAAAATGTAGGGGTGGTCATAATGTTTTGGCTCGAGTGTATATGGACCAACAGACCTTACTTAAAAAATAGCCCTCATAACATATATTACATATTTATTAGACTCATTGTTATGCACAATGCACTATATATTAAACATACATGCTTGTTTTGTTTGAAGCTATTTTTTAAAACTCAATTTATAAATATCCTATATTTTTATCGAAAATAAAATTTTTTGTAAAAATACAGTAAAACATCACTTTTTAGAAGATATTTGCAATCATTTTTTGCAAAGCAAAATATAATAACAAAAAAATTTTGTTACATATATTTAGTCAATGCAATTTTTTTAATTAACGAGATAGATATATTAATCGGTTAAAATCTTGGCCTTTTTTAATTTTTTTTAATTTCTTATTAAAGAAAATATTTGCTCACATAAATGAGTGCTTTCGAACATAGCCATGATATGCAAAACAAATGACAACACATTTTGGGAAATCGATCAACAAATAAATATGTATAAAAATCTGGAATTCCTACTTTCATACATTTTTGCTTCAACAAAGAAACAGATTGTTGATGAAAACTTCCAAATGGGATTAATTGAAACTCAATTTCAATACTGATAGATAAAGACGAAGCAAAAAACGTGATTCACATTTAAAATCAGAAAATCTTCCATCGAATTCCATCTCTAACAATTCAATTTGGTGAGCCTAGTCTGTTAATTTTAATTTAAGAGATTTAATCAATAGATATTGAAAGCCTTCAAAGTAAGACACAAGTTTTCTTTATTATTTTGGTTAAAACAAATAGAAAATTTGTGTTTGAAAGCAATAATATATAATCTGAGTCAAACATGATTTTTCCCTTCAAGCTTAAGATGAGGTTGTTTAAGATGACATAATTTAAAAATAAATAAAAATAAAAATCATATAAATTTTCAAATAAATCCTTTATCCAACTTTTAATTCAGCATATTCATTATTTTTTGTTTCCAAAAAAAACTAAGATTTCGTCCAGCAATTTGAAGAATCATTTTAAATCTGTTCAACTCAAAAGCCATTGAACTTGCATATAATATGGTAGAATGGTGTCCAGAAATGAATCAAATTGACAAGTAAACATATGTGCTTGAATAAAGTTTACAATTTTGGGACTACTAATAAAGCATGTCCAATGCTTAATACTTAGAAGCATGATACTTGCTGGTGAATAATACAATAAAAATATTCAAAAGTATTATTATCGTGTTATTTTGAAGTTTCTTTCAATCTTGCGACATCACCTTTTTTTTTGTAATACCAGTAATGGTAAATACACTATCAGTTGCAAGACATATCAACATCTCTGCTGGTAAATTATACTTCAAAACTTCCTTAAGTGCTCCAGTGATTGTACTATGCGTGCCATTAGGCTTCTACATATATTACATACTACATATTTAAAAGAAATTACACTCTTTGTGAACTTAAAGGTTACAGTTTTAGAAGCATACAATTTTTTTTAAAGCTTGGAATAATACCTTGAATAAATCACTTTAAAACATAAAAGCATTACACATGTATATTTTCAGTTTCTTCATAAAAAGAGGGTGCGCATTATACAGAGAAAATACCTAAAAATTAAAAATTTTGTCCTGAAAGTATAGGTGCACGATTATACGCCGGGTTTTTCCAGTAGTTATTTTTTAATTTTCTTTGTTTAACATGGAGTGTTAATGTGCTTGCTTATCATCTGTTTTGTAAAAGTTTGTATTTTACTGAATGATAATGTTTGGTAACAGATGTTTAGTGGTATAGTATGTAAATAATTGGAGTCAGAACAGTATGTTCGTACTTTTATCTTAAGATAACCACACAATTAATATTTCGAGGAGAAATGGTTGAATGAGACAAAATTCAGATTGAATCTAAACACAAATATTCATAATTTAAAATCAAAATCTGTTCTGGATTTATATATATATATATATTTACTTATTTCTATTTCACAAATTTAAGTTATTTAACATGTTCACAAATATCTAGCTCATAACATGCAGAGCAGCATATTTCACTTTGTCTATGAACATGCAAAAGAAAAAGAGTAAATTAACTTGCTTTGGGAAATGAAACGAGGATTAAAAAACACAAATCTCAAATTTTAAGAATAAAATACATAATCCAAAGAACTTTATATAAAACTAAATTTTTTTAATTGACTAAATAATAGTAGCAATAATAGTATTATGTGAGTGATATGACAGGCAAAATATGATTCCCATTTAACTCAAAATTAAAGATATGACAAAAATCTATTACCTCTGGTAGTTGGTGAATCCGCGCCACCGGATTCAGTTTCTATCAAAGAAAAGAATAAATGAATATAAGTATTAATATAATTATAAATTAAAAAAACTTCAAGAAATAATTGTAGAATTTTCAAAATATAACACCAAGCAAAATTTAAAACAAAATTAGTATATGAGCACACTTTTAAAATAATTTAAAATTTCATGTTTTCATAAATTTATTTTGAAATATCATGTGAAAAACTGATTTCAAAAAGTTTCACCATGGCAGGAATACCCTTAAATGAACAGAATTATTTGTATTTGACAATTCACATAACTTAAAAGCTTACTTTTACAAAATTATCTAAAAAATATTATTTTAAAAATTTAACTCAATCAACTTTTTGTCTAGGACAAAATTTTCACTTAATTAATTTTTTATATTAAAGTTTAGGAAAATTATTACAAAAAACACTAGACTGAGACAACTAAATTTTGAAGTGTAATATTGAATAGATGATACGCAAATAAACTATAAGCAGCTAAGTGTATCCCTTCACACATGAATAATGCAACGATAAGGAGGCCACAAAAATCGGAAACAATAAGGCTATATGCAAAAGTCAATAATCAGAATAAACTCTTAGAGCTATAACTTTATAATTTAGCTAATGGCAGACATGATTAAAGCAATCAAAAATATTTGCAAATCATCACACAAAAAGAATTCATAATCATGCCTGATATACAACATTTGTCAATCATATGAAGAATACCAGAATAAAGACAAATTCTCTTTACAAAAGCGTTTCAAACTGTACTCTTTCATGAATAAAGAATTGCTTTGAAAAAGTATAAGCAAATGTTTACTAAAAAGGATGCTACATTACTCATTTCAAACAATGTTCAGTTTTGATTGGAAATTTGCTTTGTGGGTTTTGCGGCTCTTTTGGCGAGACTGGTCATGTGTTTTTATTATTGTATAGTAAAATTGAGCTTATGGATTATTAATGTATAAAGAAAAATAATGGCGATGACGCAAGATAGCGAAAGCGATGATTTTTCAGATAGTGATTATGAAGAGGTGAACATAGAAAATAGTGGAAGTAATTCTTCTGTATGTAGCCTTATTGAGACATTGTGTTCCAGTAAAAGAGACCAGATACCAGTGTATAGAACGTCAGGTATCACTTTGCGTTGTCCCTTGTTTCAAAAATTATACAAAAACTAACATTTAACTTCTTTCCATTTGCCCGAGATAACTTAGGGTAGCACACTAATATTATAAAAATGCTTTTTCACCTGTAAAAAATTAAAAATTCTACTTAAAACCTACATATTTTGTTTTATTCCATTTACTTGTATTTAATAATAAAATTTTAAAAAATGTGATGATTTTTGAAATTTTTTTCAAAAAAATTTATAAGGGAAGTGGTTAATATATAGTTATTAAAAGCATTAATAACTTCAAGTAACAGTACAATTAATTTAAGTACCATTTAAGGTGTACAAACTTCCAAAATTTATAATATATCTTTTAATATATACAGAGGCAGCAAAAAGTCATGAACACACACTAACTTATTTATTATTATTATTATTTTGCCTAATTTTAGAGTTTGCCTCAATTTTTTTCTTTGTATAGAGCGCATTATATCAACTATTGTTATTGATTCTAATGGATTTTTATGCTGATTTCAAGTCTGTTTGTAGTTTTTGTGTAAAGTAAATAGTTTTATGGATGTTTGTGACGGATCTATACACGTCCGTCCACTAATCCTCTTGGAAAATCTTTGGGCTAGCATTCACAACAAACACTTTTGGAAGAAGAAACTGATATACAGATTAGGTCAGTTATATATAATATAGGTTTTCTAGCTAGAGAGAGATAGAGGAGAATAGATGAATAGACGGAGTTGGCTGGAGATTGAAATATTAAGAAGCTAACGCTAAGGAAAGATATCTACTGATCAGGTATTTGTAAACATTGATAGCCCATTTCGAATATTAAATAGTGTAAGATATTTAAGTGACGATTGGTCATCATAGCTAAATTGTAAATCAAATATTAGAGTAGTGGGTTGATTCATAAAAGAAGGATCATTTAATAGAAGTCTTCTTAGAATTTGTGTCTCTCATAGTTAAATCTCCTCTGCTCTTTATTGGAACACCTCATCTTATTTG
This sequence comes from Trichonephila clavata, assembly GCA_019973975.1. Lineage (NCBI taxonomy): Eukaryota > Metazoa > Arthropoda > Arachnida > Araneae > Nephilidae > Trichonephila > Trichonephila clavata. Next base: position 13,138 of record BMAO01035042.1, read on the forward strand.
AACACTTGAATTGTATCTGTTGATAATTAGTGAGCTGAATAAATAGTTGAGAAGTATTATGGCGAGTCATCCTTCACTTCCTCCCTGACCTCTAACCAGGTCCGAGAGTAGGTCCCGAATGTTACATGTTTTTGAAAAAAAATGATAAGCACAAGATTATTGTAGTGCAATAAGTGATTGTTTTTCAATAAATCCAAATAAATATTCAATTATTCAAACCAATTGGAGAGTATTACTGAAAAAGGGTTGAAAACAGAATGTGCAGCATGTTTTAGTGCATTTAATACAGTTCTGTGTTGCAATCTGAAGTGTGTGAGTGGATGATATTCGAATTATGGGTAGTTTTTGTTTTTGCCTTCTAATGAAAAATGCAAATTACTACTTTTGAAGGAAGACTGTTATTTATTCTATGCACCAAACTGATGCTGAAGTACCATATGTTGTTTCTACTGTCAAAAGAATGTTAAAAAGGTATTCTGTAACAAATTCCATTGCAAATCGGAAGCGACCTGGACAACCAAGATAAAAATGTAAGTACAGCCTATTGTATAGGATTTTACTTCCCTAAACAGACCTTAATTTACATAAAATTTTGAAACTAAGGATTTTAACATCAAATGTAAATGTATTCCTAGAACTGTGAGAGAAAGACAAGTGAAAATTGGATTATGAGGCTTCAAGCTTGGCCATTACTTAATTTTTGGTTACTTGGACATAAAGAACTTTTTTTTAATACAAAAAAGCAATATTATGTCAAAAATCAAACATAGCAAAATTACACAAATATTGTCTAATGGTTTTTTATTGAAATTAAAAACAATAGTAATATTATTGCTTTTTTTAGAATAAAGAAAAGAGCAAATTAACTCACTTTTTGACCTCTTGGGATATCCTCCCACAGGCCCTGGTTCAGTCCTCCTTTTGACCCCTGTAAAAAAATTATTTTCTTAAATACTAGAGAAAAAACATTCTCCTTATTTACTGAGCACATCATAATAATAAAAAAAAGTAATTATATTTTAGCATTTTAAAATAATAACTTTTCTCTATCACTTTCAAAAAGTTTCCACGTCCTAAATTTTAGACATATACTGCCACACAAAATAATATCAGTGTTTGAAATACATATTTACTGTTTAAAACAAAAAAGCCACTGTACTTTATTCCCTCCTTTATGCAGTGTATTTTTTTAGTTGGTGTACTTTTCGTTCACAACCAAAAATGTCAATTTACATTTAAGATAATTTGTTTAACAATTTTCAAGCGTTTTCTTTTATATCAGTTGCGAGCTGAAAGGCTAATACTTAAAATCAAAAGAATAAATCTCTTTGACTACCAATCATTCCTTACTAGGAGTTGTTCATCAATTGAATCCTAAAATTAGTCTTTTCAGCTGAACTATTTTGCTGTCTTTTTGAAATTCCATTTGAAATGCACACATATACCAGGTGCACAGTATGAAATAAAGATTTTTTCCCCCCTAAAAAAACGTGTTAAATTCAGAACAGTGATAAAAAGTGCTTTGTTTAAAGCATGTTCCCTCACTTATTTCATACAAACAAACCCAAGGATATGTAGAGAGAGAATTATAGTTGAGGTTTCCCTCACTATATGGCTGCACAAGTCAGCCAAACTTAGTAGCCTGTAGTTAAGACGATCAGTTGAGAATTTCAATTGATTAATTAATCAATAATATTTTATCATGCTATTTTTAAATAGCACAATAAAATATTATTGATACACCATATAATGTTAAACAATTTTTATTATTTCTTTAATTTTATTTATTAATTTATAATTTTGTATTTTTATACATTAACTTGATAATCGTAATGAGCAACAAACTAGAACAAAAAAAATGAGCATGGTGGGAAAAAACATCAGAATCCACACTCCTCCTATTGGCTACTGACTGAAGATGTTGTTTTGAGAGTTCCAGAAATATACTTGGAAGAAATGATGGAATTGGTTGTCTGATAATTATTGCTTTTATAATTTGACACGAACCTTCAATTCAATTTAATTAAATTATTATTCACCTATCAGGATGACAGAAATAAGTGAACCGATGGTCAAGAATAGATACAAACAAATGATAATCAAAAGAAGCCAAGTCTAGCGAGTAAGCTTCATGGGAAGAACAGAGGTTAGCAATCTCATAAGTTTGGCAATCCAAGTTATCTACCAAAATGATTCAGGGTGATTTGACACTATTTTGAACATTCAGTTGTTGAACAGCTTCTTAGTGGATTCAAAATACTTTTCATGTGACGAACCAGTTGTTCACATAGGTAAGAACAAAAGTGGAATGTGGAGCACATGCTTTTTTCTCGTAAATCAATTAAATCTCTCCATCATGACATTCAATAATTTAAAATAGGTGTTGATTTATTTTGTTAAGAGTTATCTATCAGATTTTTCATAACACCTTAGAGGTTACTTTCCATAATTCTGAAGACAGTCTAATAAGCTCCATTTTAAAATTGGCAAATTAGTAGTGTAGTGTGGAGTGCCACTACGAACAGTACCATATGCCAAGTGTGGCACGCATGCCATAAGTTGCTGACACCTGCGGTAGAAGTTCCCAGCTGAGTGCTTCTAATCTGTCATGAACTGGGTTTGTCAAACGAGATGGAGCGCTGCCACAAAGAAAAATGACTGTGATGCCTATTTTGGTATTCTGGTCTTTTTTAAAAGTAGTGATACTGTTCAAATTTGTCATCTGTTTTTAGTTTCCTTTAGTGTAAACTGTTTCCCCCAGGTTTTGATAGCTCATAATAGACCCCGTTAGGGCATAGCTTTATTCCCATGAGAATTTTCATTTCCCTCTCGACGCCATTACATCTGTGTGTGTGAACACATGATGTGAATGATTTCTATAATTCTCTCATTAAAATTTCCTTTTTCCAAATTTGTTCCATTTTTTCCCAAGTCGAATAAAAAACTTCCCCCTCCATTTCACCTTAGCACAGTAAATTAAACAAAACTTTAGAAAATATAAAAAGTAACTTAAAAATGCTAATCATATTTATTAACAAGAGGGCTTGTAACATAAGTTATTTAACATGTTTAGACACCTAATTCATAACTAAGCCAACAAATACAGAAGTATATTTTGCTTTATCTATGAACATGTAAAATAAAGTAAAATTAATGACTTAACTTGCAGGAAAATGAAACGAGATTACAAAACAAAAATCTCAAATTTTAAGGTAAAAATACATAATCAATTGAACTTTAGATATGAATTTTTCTAATTGACTAAATAATATCATCTGAGTGAAATGATGAGCAAAATATGATTTCATTTAAAATCAAAAAGAAAGGTATGATAAAAAAAAATCCATTACCCCTGGAGGCCACGGGAACAGGGGAGGTTGGTTCTGTGGAGGACAATGATTCAGGGCCTAAAAAAATTTTTAAAAAAAGAGTATTAATACTAAAACTATAAAATCCTCAGGAAATATTTTCTGCATTTACAAAATATAACACAAGGAATATTTGAAACAAAATTAAAATACTCTTATTAAATCAATTAAAATTTTATATGTTTTAATATAAATAAATTTTTATTTAAAATATCATGGTTTTTAAAAAGTTTCAACTTGGCAGAAATACCCTTAAATGAATATAATTATTTACATCTGATAAAATTACCTCAACTCAAAAGTTTATTTTCACAAGATTATCTCAAAAAATAATAAAAAGTTAACAAGATACAACTATTTGTTTCAGACGAAATTCTCGGATTTTTTTTTAAAAAAAATGTGAACACATTAAATATAATTTTTAAAAAGCATTTATATTTATTAATAATTCTTCAGAAATAAAAATTATAGTTTAAAAAAACTAAAAAACACCCTTTTATAGATAATCAAACTAAATTGTAATTTAATCTTTTAGTTGCCAAATCTGGAAATGGGATCTGAAAATGGGAAATCGTTAATCTTGATGATCCTGATAGGAACAATGGAACAAAATTATTGTATTGTCATTGGTCCTAGACAAGTGAGCAAAATTTTGAATTAATCTGATCTTATAAAGGGGGTAAAAATTGAAATCAAAGATTCTGTTACATACAAGAAAAGCTTATAAAGGGTGTTAGTATTAAATGTGACGTATCTCTCTCTCTCTCAAATAGAATACATCAAATAATTTCAAACTAAAAACAAGAATGTTTAGGTGTGTGACCACTTCAAAAACTTATTTTAAAATAAAATGTTTGAGTATGTGTGGATATGTGTTTGAGTATGTCATATTTCTATCATCTCATGTTTTTATTATTACTAAACTCCAAGTATAAAATTCATGGCAGATACAGGTTTTAGAATGAATTCTGCAAAGTTATTTAATCTTCATATATAATTATATTAATTTTGAAAGAAATTATGAAAATATTAATTTAAATCAATAAATTAATAACTTAATCTTCTTTATATTACTATAAGCACCTGATTCTTCTTATTCACTAAACTATTCAGACTCAAATTTATCAGCCAATTCATGGTATATGACTAGATTTTTTTTGTAGTAACAAAGATAATTTAATGCAAGGATGAACATTAAGTCGATTGTGATCGGCCAGTGGACTGCCAAGACATTTTTGAGTGACTGCCTTAATATTAGTAGTTCATTAAAAATTGGAACTTAAACTGATAAATTTTAAGTCAACTAAAAAGGAAATTCCATTCTATTAAAAAAAAGAACATTATAAACTTTCTTTTAAACAAAAAAGCAATATTATATCAAAAAAAGCAAACAGCAAAATTACTCAAATATTGTAACAAAAAAGAAAAAAAAATTCTTCTAAACCTAACAAAAATTTAGATTGAAAAATGTTACCGGCAAAGTATGAAATGTCAGCATTCTATGCAATGCCTGACGTTTTAAGGCAAAGTATGAAATATGAGATTTATTACATAGATTGCTAGGCATTCTATAGAATGACCAAAGCTATTTAGGCAAAGTATGAAAAAAAGTAATAATAAGGCTATTATATCAATTAAGTACATTCCTAAAAATAAAAATTTCTGACAAAATAATGAGAGAGCCATTTAAAAAATTTTTCAAAATATGTTAAGGAAAATGAAAGTTGTACCAAACAAAATTTATGTCTTTCTTAATACGGAAAACAAAATTTTCATATAAAAAAATAAGAAATTAAAATTAACCTACTTGTTGCAACATTATAGGCTTAATGACATTTTGAATTACATTTTTCACACAAAGTCAGTTCTTATGTTGGTACTTTTACACATACATTTGACAAATCCTTGGCCACTTCAATTAGACTGAGCAATCGCAAAAGACAGGAGAGGAATTTCGTGGTCAGGAATATATTTAATTCTAAGCAAGTTCTTTGTGCACAAAGTATAAATTGTGATTTTGCATATCCTTATTTTAAAATTCCTTCAGAAGTTCCAAGTTGATAGAAACCATATTTCCCACTCATTAAAAGTGCCAATTATGTTGGCATTCGGGAAAAAAATCAAAGGCTTCACAACAATACCTTTTTTTTAAATAATTTTCTGTTTTTTCTGGCAAGATTCACAAAGGTGGATGTGCAGTTCAACATTATAACATGTAACATTTTTGCATTTGGTGGAAAATTTTTACAAAATTCTATCATGTCCTCAAAGTGAGTGAGGGAGTGGATATTTACATCGCACTGTTCAGCTACTCGAGGTCTTTTGGAAACATGCCTCCTAATTTTGAACCCTGGTCAAGTGACGAGGACGACACCTGAGATGGCACCCCTCTCTCCTAACTACCACACCATCAGGAGGACGTTTGAACTCTCGGCAGATTTAATGAGCATCCCTTCCCCATACGGTGGGTCATCGGCGGTACTAGGCTCAAACTATCACATCCTCAAAATTCGTGATGTAATACCGTATAGCTGTAGTTCCCAATCGTTTTATCTTCCTGACCAGTTAACATTTGAAAATTTTATTGCTGACAGAGTTAGATATTAGTTTTTAGTCTATTTAATAGATGGCGCCACATGTACTACAACCTTGTTTATAATATGTAAACTTGCAAGAGGACGCCAATCTGATGTAGTATGTGAAGCATCACGTTACCTATGCTGCTGCAATAAATAATATCTTAAATGCTTACTGTGGTCCTGTATACTATATTATAGCCCATTGAGGGTGGGACGTTGATTATTTATATTTTAGATTATTTCAATTTAATAATTTAATTGTATTTAAACATGCCTTCAGAATAAAATTCAGTGGCACCAAAAAATGAATATAAAATGATTTTACATAAAATATAAAGATTTCCATGGAATGTCACACAAACACGAAAAAAATACACCCCAGTAAATAAAATGGAAATAATTTAATGCTCTTTGAGTGGCCTGATGCCCATTGATCCACAGAACAGGGGGTTAAGGACCACTGTTTTATCGTACTGATGCCTTCCTTAACAGGTTAAATGAGTGTACTTTTATTTTCTACAAACATAACATCACAGCTATTCAGCAATAGTCCCTGGTTTCTTTCTTAGTAGTCATTTTGGCATTCCGTACATCAGTTATTAACTTCTAGTAAATAATTTCAGTTCAGAAATGTTTTTTTTTATAGTATTAATTTTGAATTTTGTCCAGCTCATCATAGAATAGTTGTTTCATATCTATAGACAAGGGGTCGGCAACCTTTTAGCTGTGGCGTGTCAAACCAATCTACCAATATGATTCAGCATACCAGACAGTTAGGCAGTCTTAGAACAATTCAAAAATTGACAAATTTGTTGAGTAGTCCAAAGTGCCACTCAGAAATGTACTATGTGGCATAGGTGTCATAGGTCGCTGACCCCTGCTATAGACCATGACACCTTCTCCAACACCACAGCTTGTTCTTCCAATTTCATGCAGCACACGAAAAAGACAAATTATAGTTGAAATAGTTTGAGTATTTGACATTCCTGATCAAACTGCACAATGCAATTGACAAATTCTAAGCCTCAGGCACACTTCAAAAATCACATGTCTTGCCACGCAATATTCGAAATGAATAGGAGATGTATTTCATACTTTGCCGGTTTCTCATTAGGCATTCTATAATGCCGGATTTCACACTTTGCCAGTATCATATACAAAGCTCATCTGTTTATATTCTTAAAAAGAATGCATAAAATATGAAGGATTTTAAAATGAAGAAAAGAGCAAATTAACTCACTTTTCTTAAGGGGAGAACCTCCCAGCTTCTCTGTTCTTTTTGTTCCTGTGAAAAAAATTTTCTTAAGTACTACAGCAAAAACATCACTCCTTATTTAAACCACATTTGCTGAACACACCACATTAATAAAAATTCTAAGCAATTATATTTTGGCATTTTCATCACCACAGCTGTTTTTCCTTTATTTTGAAAAGTTTTCACATCCTTAATTTTTTATACTGAAAAAATAATATACTGTTCGCTCAAAATAATATCAGTGGTTGAAATGCATATTTACTGATAAAATCAAAACAACGGTTCTCAAATTTCCTTCTATCTAAAGAATCTTAATCTGTTCATGAAATGGAATTAATTTTGACACACCTATTATTTCTTACAAGGAACATCGAATCCTCCTTTTGAAATGCACACACATACCAGGTGCACAAGTATGAAATACGAATTTTTTTTTCTAAAAAAACATCTTTAATTCAGAACAATGATAAAAAGTGCTTTATTTAAAGTAAGTTCCCTAACTCGTTATACAATTTTCCTATCTTTTGGGTAATTTATGAGAACAGTATCTAGGAAAGACCTCATTTTATTATAAGAGGAATTTGAGGTCATTATCCAATCTAAACTTCTGAATTATTTATCAGAAGATACAAATGACTTTACTCCTCCAGCACCTTCAATGTTTATTCAAGAGACTCGAAAGGTGGGAGTTCACAACTAAGATGATTGGGATAAAGTAAATATCTCTAAGATTTAAGTATTAACAAACTTTATAAAATGAATTGTTGAAAAGGTTTCGATAAGAACATTTCAGCATGTTCGTCATGCCATCAAACAGAAGTGAAGCTAAACAAGTAAAGGTGGGAGATATTTTTATAGCTGGAAGTGGTACAAAAAAATCATTAGACTGGCCATAACGAAAGATTATTGTTATGTTCCCAGGAAAAGATGGTTGCACCAGGATAGAAAAATCAAAAATGGCTGGCAGACAAATTGTACACCCTTTGCCATGCTTGTATCCATTGGAACTGTATAACGATGAACCCATTATACCCAGTTTAAAGATCTAGTTGCTTTTCGGCTTCCTGAACTCTGAAAATAGTGACTGTGAAATGAAAGCAAGAAGTGGAAGAAATTATTCAACTGCACCGTTATGACTAACCTTTGAGCTCTAACACTATTTTTTTCTAAAATTTTAACTTGCTGGGAAATGAAACAAGATATTGAAATAAAAATCTCAAATTTTAAGATTAAAAGACAATCATAAGCTTTTCTAATTTACTATACTAAATAATAATATCATGTGAGTGAAATTTCAAGCAAAATATGTCTATTTAAATTCAAAAAGAAAGGTATGATAAAAATCCATTACCTCTGGTTGCCGGGGAAACAGGCAAGATCAGTTCAGAGGAGGAGGAGGGCGAGGGTTGAGGTCCTAATAAAAAAAAAGAACATTAACACTTATATAAACAATAAAAACTTTAGGAAATATTTTCTGCAATTATAAAATATAACAACAATCAATATTTGGAACAAAATTAATATTCACTTTTTAAATCATTTAAAATATTATGTTTTGAAAAACTCATTTTAAATGTTAAAATATTATATGTTTTACAGAATTTCACCATGTCAGGAACACCCTTAAATGAATAAAATTATTTGTATCTGATAAAATTCACATAATATTTGGTGGTAAAGTATGCAAGTAATTGTAATCAGAACAGTATACTTGTAACTAAAAAAAACCACACAATTATTAGTACTTTGTAGAGAAATGTTTGAATGACAAAAATTTTAGATAGAATCTCAACACAAATATTCATATCTTAGACTCATAATCTGTTCTGGAAGATATACTTAAGACACTTATTTCAGTTTTACAAATTTGTTATTTAACTTAAAGTACATAATCAAATGAACTATAGTTTCCTCTTATAATTTTTTTAAATTAACTAAATAATAATAGTAGCAATAACAAGGTGACAATAGTGAAATGACAAGGAAAGTCGGATTCCATTTAAACTCAAAAAATAATATATATATGAAAAAAATTCATTACCCCTTCTAGTCATAGAAGGAGTTTGCACTCCTTCTGCTGGGGGACAGTTTGCCTCTCCTGAAAGCCAACTAAAGAAAACAATAAATAAAACAGATTTAGTACTTATGTAAATTAAAAAAACTACTGAAAACATTTTCTGAACTTACAATATATAACACCAAGCAATATTTGAAACAAAATCCATACAGATGTTTAAATAATTTACAATTTTATGGTTTATTAAATTTATTTTAAATTAATATATGTGTTTTAAAAAGTTTTACTATCCTCAGGAATATCTTTAAATGAATATAATTAATTATATTTAACAAAATTCACTTATCCAAAAAGCTTATTTCCCCCAAATTATCTCAAAAATAGTTTTAAAATTTTAACATGAAACAGCTATTTGTTGCAGATATAATTCTAGCCCCCCCCCTAAAAAAATATAGAGCATAATAATGATTTTTAAAAAGTCTTAAAAATATTAAATTGATATATAAAAAACAATAAATGCATCGGATAATTTTATCTAAAAGAATTATTACATAAAACAATGGATTGAGATATAATTAAATTTGAAATATAATTATATTGAACAGGTGATAGGCAAATAAACAATAATATAACCATATCCCTTCATACATGAATAAAGCAATGATAAGAAGGCCACAAGAAATCAGTAACAATAGGGCTATGTATAAAAGTCAATAATCAGAATAAACTTTCAGCTATAGCTTTATAATACAGATGACAGCCATGATTAAAGTAGTCTAAAATATTTATAAATGCCCTCCATTGTTATATTTCAAAGATTCCGTCTCTATAGATAAACTAATAAAAGTGTGTCAAGAAGAAAAAGTTTCAATTTAAAAAAACTATATTGTACCACGTTTTTATAACGAACTAAAAACTATAAAATTCCTCCTCTTTTTTTCCCTTCTTTCTTAACATTTTTGCGCACTGTCATCCACTTCTGAGCTATGGTCCAAATTTCAGGTCTCTAGCTTATCGGGATGTCAATTTAAAATCAATATTCCATACGGACAGACATACAAGTAAGCGAATTAATAAAAACATGGCAATATTAAGTGTCAATCGTATTATTACCTCTTAAACGTATTGCTATAATGTTAACTCGTATTAACACTTTTAAATGTGTGTGCGTGTGCACATGCGTGTGTGTGTATTACTTTATAAAAAAATATTTTGAAGTAAGAAGATATTTTTTTTCACATGCGCATTTCCATTTTCAGGTAAACTAGACAATTGCTTATGTTACGGTAAAAAAATGCTGACGCACACCCACCCTTCCCTTTCTCAAATAAAGAACATTTTTTGTTAGTTTTAATTCTATTAACTACAAGTGTATTCGTTCTTAGGGTTGCAACTTCATCTTTTAGTCGCTAAATCTGGAATTAGTTGCCAAATCAGGAATTGGTATATGGATTTGTCACCAAATCTGGATATCGTTATCCCTAACGATCCTGATAAGGACAATGGAACAAAATTATGAATTTATTGTATTGTCATCGGTCATTGACAAGCGTGCAAAATTTCGAATCAATCTGACCTTTTAAAGTGGTCAGAAATTGAGCCCAAAAATTCTGTCACATACAAGTGAAACTTATAAAGGATTGAAAACAGAATTTGTAGCACATTTTAGTGCGTTTCATACAGTTCTGTGTTACAATTTGAAGAGTGGGGGTGGATGATTTTCTAATTACGAATAAGTCTGTTTCTGCCTTTTAATGAAAGATAAAAATTATTATTTTGGAAGGGAGAATGTTATTCTGTGCATCAAATTGATGCTTATGTACCATATGTTGTTTCTAATGTCATGACAACGTTAAAAAGATATTCTGTAACAAATTCTACTGCAAATATGAAGCCATCTAGACAAACAAGAAGAACAACTTAATGTAAATATAGCATATAATATAGGATTTTACTTCCCTAGAGAAAGCTTAATTCACTACAAATTTTTAAATTAAAGATTTTGACATTGAATGTAAATGTATTTCTAAGAACTGCGAGAGAAAGACTGCTGAAAATTGGATTATGAGGCTTCTAACTCAGCCCAAACCATTACTTAATTATTGGTTAGTAAACATATATTAACAATATGAACTTTTCTTAAAACAAAAAGAAATAACACATCAAAAAGTCAACAGCAAATATACACAAATAGAGTAAAAAAAATGCTTTTTTTTTTAAATCTGACCTTTAAAAGAAAGATTTGATTCCAATTATTAAAAATAAATTTTGCCTAATGGTTTTCAATGAAATTATATATATATATATATATACAGTATTAATATTATTACTTTTTTTAGATTAAGAAAAGTGAAAAACTCACTTTCTGGCTTCTTGGGAGATCCTCCCACAGGCAAAAGCTCAACCCTCCTTTTTGTTATTACCTTCCTCTTGGTAATTATTTTCCTAAATTCTACAGCAAAAATATTCTCATTACTTAACACACCACATTAAAAAAAGGCAATTATTTTTTAGCATTTTAGATAATTAATTTTCCTTATAACCACAGTATTTTAAAAAGTTTCCATATCCTAAATTCTAGACATATACTGCTAACACAAAATAATATGAGTGTCTGAAATACATATTTACAATTAAAAACAAAAAAAAACAGTACTTTATTTCCTCCTTAATGTAAGACAATGTATTTCTTAATAGGTGTATTTTTTTGTCACAACTAAAAATGTCAATTTACATTTAAGATACTCTGGTTCTTTAATAACAATCTAACGTCTTTTCTTTTTCATTTTTTCAGTAAATCTGTCCATGAAATGGTATTTTTGACTGATCAATCATTCATTCCTAGGAAGTTCTTCATCAATTGAATTCTAAAATTAGTCTTTTCAGTTAAATTATTTTGCTGTTTTTTTTTTTAATTCCATTTGCCATGCACACATATACCAGGTGAAAGAGTATGAAATGTGGACATGTTTTTCCCCTAAAAAAACATGTCAAATTAAGAACAGTGATAAAAAATGCTTTATTTACTGCATGTTCCCTCACTTGTTATACAGTTTTCCAATCTTTCAGGCAATTTATGAGCACCAGGCTAATAAAAATCTTTCTCTGTTGCTGCAAACCATTCATCAACGCATTTCATACAAACTCAAGGATACAAACAGATCGCAATCAGAAGGAACCGAGTTTGGCAAGTAAGAGGAATGGGGAGAACAAGGGTCAGAAACCTCATAAATTTGGCACTCCAAGGTAATCTACCAAGATGATTCAGGGGCCTCATTGTAGGAAAAATTTGAAACAGTTTGCTTCAACCCATTCTTTCAATTTGACACTATTTTCAGCATCCTTTTGTGAAACAACTTCTTTGTTGACTCAAACACTTTTCATATGACAAATAACTTGTTCACATCGGCAAGAACCAAAACAGAAAAGTGGAGCACATGCTTTTTTCGTATAAATCAATTAAATCTCTACATCATGACCTCTAATAATTTAAAATAGCTGACGATTTATCGTTAGAATTATCTTTCGAATTTTTCGTAATCCCATACATATTGCTAGCCATAATGTGTTAGTCCAATAAGCTCCATTTTAAAATTATCTACTCAAAAATTGAAAAATTTGTAGACCAATGTAGAGAGCAACTAAAAACAGTACTGTATGCCAAGTGTGGCAAAGCATGTCATAAGTTGCACACGCCTGGGGGAGAACTTCCCAGATGAGTTCTTGTAAAATGTCACGAACTGGTTTTGCCAAATGAGATAGAGAACTGTCTTGATGAAAAATGACTTTTTGTTGCCTATTTCATCATTCTGGCCTTTTTACAGGTAGTGAACTGTTCAAATTGGTCAATTATTTTGCCTAATTTTTATTGTTAACTGCTCCCCAGGTTTTAACAGCTCATAATAGACCCAACCCCTCTGGTCCAGTTTAACACAGAGCATTCACTTTCTGCCAAAGAGATTCGGTCTTGAAATCAGTTATAATCAACACTACAGAATCAAAAAGAAAATTAAATTTTTGATAAAGACTTGGTGTGATGAAACAAGGGCATGTAAAATTATTGGCAGTTTTTTTCCAATAAATGAAAATTACTCAAAAGTAATTGAAAGTTTAAAATCACATTTTGGAAAGAAATCAATTGCTTGTTGAGTACTATGTGCATGAGCTAATAATAATCAAAGCTACAGAAAAAAAATTAATTCGCAAATTTTTGATAACTTGCAGACTTATTTGTAAACTTTAGAATATATTGTATTAACATGTGACAAGTATTAAGCAAGCTTTTTCCTTTGGTTCAGTCACGCATACAGGAAGATATTTCAGTAGAGGGGTTGCGTTATCCCATTGCAATTGTAAATGGTGACTCATTAAACAATGATTATACAAAAAAAATTGCCCCTGTTTTTTAAAAAAGAAATAGATGGAGAAGAACTTGGGAAAATTGCTCAATATGAAACCCTTAAAAATGAAAACCTAAAATCCAAATTGAAAACCTTATGTGCATTCTCTGATTCCAAGAGGCTAATTATAATGAAAACTAAAGTAACACAAAGAGATAATGCAGAAAAAATGTTAAAGACCTTTAATTTTAGCATCAGATCTGCCAAACGAAGACAGATTGATCTTTGAAAGTCTCCATTCTCCACATGCTGGAATTCCCCTTGTTATAACCGATATTTAGCAATTTTGGCTCTTTTGGGACTAAGAGATGATTCAAAGAGTTGTATTAAAGTGTGTAAAATACAAAAGATGTACAGCAAAAAAGAATCAAATCAATTCCTGCTCCACACCCAGAAGACAGTGTAGAGGAGGCTGTGGTATTTGAAATTATTGAAGTGGCACGACCACATCATTTAAGAGATGGTATGGATATTATTGTTTATACATGCAGTGTAAAGGGCCCTCCACCTTGAATTAAAGCATCACTTTTTAACTAATGGATTCCATTTAGGATTTAGAAGGTGCATTGCAAGACGAGGAAGGCCAAAAATATATACAGTGATAAGGGAACCAATTCTACTGGTGCTAACAAATGAATCAGTTCCCTTGATTGGGAAAGGTTCGAGAACGCTGCTTCAGAGTAAATTTAACCCTTCTCCAGATGCTTGGAAGGATGGTTTTTGGAAACACTTAGTTCAGATGGTGAAGCTGCTAAGAAAAGTTTATAGGAAAGGTCTCATATTATTACAAAGAGGTATTTGACATCACTATCAATTCCAAACTTCGGAACTATTTGTCAGAAGATCCAAATGCCCTAAATCCTCAGACACCTCCAGTATTTATTCAAAAGATTTGAACAGTGGGAGTTAAATGACTTAGATAATTTGGATTGAGTAAATATCTTCATAAGATTGATCTCAGTATCAACAAACTTTATGAAATGAATACCGGGGAAGATTTCGAATAGAACATTTAATGTTGTTAAGCATGTTAGTTCAGCCACCAAGTAGAAGTTAAGCTATACAAGCAAAGTGGGACAGATTGTTATCCTTGGAAGTGGGACAAAAAAAAAACCCAGTAGACTGGCCTTTAGAATAGAGGATTGACATGTTCCCTGGAAAAGATGGTTGCACCAGGGAAGTAAAATTTAAAACGGCAGGCGGAGAAAATGTACATCCTGTGCAACACTTATATCCTGTGGAACTGGATAACAATGATCCTCTCATGTCACAGTTAAAGATCCGGTTGATTTTCTGATATCTGAAAATACATATTTCTAAATTGCAGAAATAAGTTATTTTACATGTCCACAGTCACCTAACTCGCAACTTAGCCAACAAATACAGAAACATATTTCACTTTGTTTATGAACATGTAACACAAAATAAAATTAGTTACTTAACTGGCTGGGAAATGAAACAAGATTATGATACAGAAATCTCAAATTTTAAGATTAAAATACATAATCAATTTATCTTTAAATATAAATTTTCTAATTGACTAAATATTGATATGTGAGTGAAATGACATGTAAAATATGATTTCATTTAAAATCAAAAAGAAAGATATGATAAAAATCATTACCCCTGGTGGCCAGAGGGACTGGGAAGGATGGTTCTGGGATGGAGGGGGATGGAGGGCCTAATTAAAAAAAAAACAGAATATTAAAACTTACATAAATTATAAAAACTTCAGAAGAAATATTTTCTGCATATACAAAATATACGCCAAGTAATATTTAAAAATAATATGCACTTTTTAAATCATTTTAAAATTTATATATTTTGACAAAATAACCTTAAATTAAATATCTTATGTTTTAAAAAGTTTCACCGTGGCCTTTAAATGAATGTAATTATTTGTATGTGAAAAAAAATTTTTACATTTCTGAAAATGTTAATTTCTACAAAATTATCTCAATAAATAATTTTAAAAAATTTTACATGATACAACTGTTAGTTGCACAAAGTTTAATATTTTTTTAATAAAAAAATTGTACATAATAAAATCTTTAAAAAAAGTCTTCAGAATATTAATTTAATATATATATGTAATAATCCCATTAATTATTCTTAATAACTTTTAATTACCTTTGGTCCATCCCTTCAGGACCAACGTTTTAGTAATAAGTTAACCAGCCGTCTAACGAGAGGATTTTAAACTACATCCATCCACCCACACAGATCACGTGATTTAAGCTGCCTATAAATAGCGAGATTTCTGGGACCAAGCTCTCTTTCGCTTCTGTATTTTATCTGCGTCAACATGTAGCCGGCTGCAGTGTGTTTTTGTGATGTGTTGTCCCTGTCTTGCTTTTGTGTTCAAGATGGATAAAAAACAAGTTTATTCAATCACTGTACTGCCTTATCAATCTCATATTATAAAGAATCCATTCCAACAACATCGTCGTGTTACATATATATATCAAATGCAGTCCATCAGATAATTTGAAAATAAAAACAAAAATGTTTAAATGATTACTTCAAAAATTTATTTTAAAAATAAAATGATTGGTTATGTGTGCATTTGTTTGACTTTGTGATATTTTTATGATCTTATGTTGTTACTATTATTAATAAACTCCAAACATATAACTGATGGCAGAAACAGATTTCAAGTTGAATTAATTGAAAAAAGAAAAATTAGGAATTCTGCAGTTATTCGATATTTTAGGTACAATTATATTAATAAGTTACTGAAAATATTAATTTAAATCATTATATTAATAACTTCATCTACTTATATATTACTATAAGCATCTGATTTTTTATAATCACTAAAAGAATCAAAATTTATATTTAACAGCCAATTTACATTTAATATATTATATATTTTTGTAGTATCAAAAATAATTTAAAGCAATGGTGAACATTAAGTGGATTGCGATTGGTCAGTGGACCTCCAAGTCTTTCGGGCGACTGCCTGAAGAGTAGTTTTTCATTCAAAATTGAAACTAAACTAATCAATTTTTCAATTTTAAGTCTAATAAAATGGAAATATCATTCAATTTTGAAAAAAAGAACATAACAATTTTTTTTAAACAAAAAACAATATTGTATCAAAATGCAAACATAGCAAAATTACACAAATATTATAGGGCCGTGGTAGCCTAGTGGTTAGAGCAGTTCTCCAAAGTGGTCTATATAGACCCCCAGGGGTCTATGACGATCTGCAAGGAGTCCACGACAGCAAAAAAATAATTTGGGGTCTATGAGGTGAAAATGGGGGTCTACAATAGTGGCTCGCATCAAACCAGATTGTGACTAATATTAAAAGGAAATTTAACTAGACTCACTTATTTAACAGATTTATTTACTAAATTTAATGAGGTTTTTTGCAGTTACAAGGCAACAGCATAATTTTATTAAAACAAGGACCACATTTCAC
>BMAO01035043.1:0-31192 GCA_019973975.1 Trichonephila clavata
CCACTTCATATATATAGGTGAGTGGTAAGGAAGATTAATTAGATCATTATTTACTTGCTTTTTGATGTTGCAATGACTAGTCAGTCCGGTCTTCATTGTTAATCTTATTTATTACACGTAGAGACACACATACATATATGGACAGTACAACAAAGAAAACATACAGCACAAAAATACACACACACCAGCTGCAGCCGATTAATGACAAAGGACAAAGAGCAAAAGGGTGGATCTTCCAGAAATCTTGGGTCTTTACACTAAGCGGTAAACGGACTCACAGGATCTCCATGGTAGGAGCCTGCTTATTGGTGGATCGATGTAGTTCAAAAGATTCCCGTTAGGCTGGTAGCTAGTTATTATTTAAACTCATGTCGTGAAGGAATGGATCCTCAATAATTAAAAAGCTATTAAGGGTTAAATTAATGGGAATTACTATAAATATTTATGTTAGCTGGTATACCCGCTCATAGCGCCAGTGAATTAGAAATTACTACTATGCAGATGGAAGGATAAAAAAGTTTAACAAATGCAGAATTCAGCAAATATTTTGAATGGTTTTAAGTGCATTGTTAATTAGACTCCATGGAAAGAAGGATTTATCAAATAAAGTAGCTAAGTCAAATAAATAAGTATAACGAATTACTCGGTATTTCCTGGATTTATCTTTCATATTTCGTAGATAAATATTATTTAAGTTAAACCAAAAATATCTTTTATATTTGTGCTAGACGATCTCCACAAAATCTGTTTTTAGTAGATCTCTACTCAATAAAAGAAACATGCCTACCGAATTTCAAGTCTGTCGGTCAAATAGTTTCGGATATGTCATGAGGAGTGAGTTGTTTTCTTTCTATATATATATTTAATTAAATAGATATATTTATATATATAGTATAAAAAATAGAATAATAAGTGAGAAAGTTGTATTATCCACAAGGCCAAAAAAGAAAGAAATTTATTTCTTATGGCAGAATTAGCTATTGCAGATACAGAAAGAGTGTTTAGAGTAAAATGGATACCTATTATGATTTATAAAGCTGTCACTGAATTAGGCCAGTGAGTTAGGTATAATAAACTGTTTTATGGTACCACCTTTCCCGTACAGCAGAAATTTCCGGAATAATAGAAACAACAGAAGCTTTTGAAAAATTAGGTCTATTTCTATCACACGTGGATGAAAAACCAGACAGTAAAATAAGATGAAAATATCAATAGAAAACAACGAGGTTTTTCTCATTGAGAAGAATATGAAGAAAAAAATTCTTTCGGAAAAACTAAGATAAAAACCTACTTGAAAAAATACTAACTATAAGGTTATAATGAAATCAAAGCATCTTAGTTACAAAACGCGTGCTAAATGACGTGTTAAAATTGAAACGTTAACTCAAAGAAGCAAAAATTATATATTTATACATATAAAAGTCGCACACCCTCTTTGCTGGATATTTCATGATGTTGTAAGACTATCCATTGTTTTTTAAGTCATTAATATATAAATCTTAGCATTAAGCTTTCACTGATTAAGCATTAAGCATTAAGCTCCCTAAATGATTTAAAAAGAACACGAACTTGCATTTCCTAAGTGGAAGTTCATTTATTTCTTATGCCAGAGTAACCCTCCTTTTCTCTGCTTGGGAGTCGATTTCCACAAAACTCATACTGAGTGGATCTCTGTTCAACAAACAAGCATGACTGCCAAATTTCAAATTGTTCTGAAGATGTCGTAACGAGTGCGAGTCGCTTTTCTTCTATATATAGATTTTATGTTGAATTCTATAGCTGTATTTATGTTGAATTCATCTGGAAGAAAAAAACTATAACTTTTATTGAATTAAACGCAGAAAAGAATATTAATTGACAAAAGTTATGACACTGTATAAGTTTTTTCAAATTTAAGAATGCACAGCGGCATTTTATCTGTGTTTTATATAATTTTTTTATGAAATAAAAATGTAACTAAGACTCTAATATCCGAAAATATCATTATAGGTAACGGGATTAAAACTGATGGGGGAATTGAGACCCAAATATCAAAAGTTGAGAAATATTACAATGGACAGTATTAGTAAAATTAGCTTCGATAAACAATTAACTCTACAAAACTGTTAAGCACTTACTTAATTCCTGTCAAACTTCTTCCGCCGGCCCCGATGCGTTTCTCCTTACTTCCACCAAATAACCAATCACACGTCAGAAGTCTCAAAAGTGTCGGGCCAAGTTTGTAAAACTTTTCTCCAATGCAATTACACATCATAAGAATCGATAGCTTTCCCTTCTGCTGTCAATCATTTGCATTGACTTGGCAAAAGGCGTGTCACAGTCCCGATTATTCTTCTACCATCGAACAAAATTCGTTCGAATTTACCCTTCAATCGATGAATCGAACTTTTGACGAGACGGTGGCGACGGGAGAGCATGGCATGAAACAATTGCTTTTTTTGTACCCACGTCTGTCGTGGGGCATTTCAACCACCATCAAGTGAGTCCAATTTGCTGTATTTTACTCTTTATTCGTCTCGATATTTGCTTCTTTCTTATGCAGCTTCTACAGACTTTTGTTCCGAACGAAAGTTTCTTCAGATAAAATCCTGAAGAAGGGGTTCGAGGTTACTCGAGAAGATTGCTTCGAGATTAATGGTAAAGGATTTTAGATTTCTCGAATTAGAGTTGCATCACTTAAGGCCAAATAGTGCTCTTGTTTGATGTAGGGTATGGGAAAGGTGTAATTTAAGGTTACTTTATTCTGAAGAATGTAGCCATTTTGTTTTATTTTATTTATCTTTCTTGCTTAAGGTTTCATTATGTTGCAAAAGGTGTTGGATTTTATTTGAAGCAATATATATAAAATATTCATTTTTTTACATGCCGTTGTAATAAATAAGAATAAACTAAATAATTTAATTCTTAGAGTTTTTATAAAATATTTTGAATGTAGCTTTAATAATTGCTTTGATTTAATCATATAGTTTGCTTAACTGAAACTCTTCCAATGTGAAAAAGGGGATATATGTTCTAGGTAATTTAATATTTTCTAAATATTAATTGCGATAAAGGTGTTTGATTTTTATAAATTTCTACAGTAAAGAAAGATTAGAATTATATATAAGAGACGTTCACATGGTAAAAGAAAAAATAAGAATTAGAAGTGAATTAAATTTTTTTTTCTAACGATATATTTATAAATAAATGAATCACTCCAAAATCAATCCGTAAATAATATCATATTATTTGTTGAGAGTTGGTTTTAAGCTTGCTTTCTTAAGGTTTCATTATGTAGCGATGAGTTTTAAAAGACAGACAAGCATATTCTCAGACATTATTAAAAGACAAATAGTTTCTGGAATATTAATTTTTATGAGGTAAATGTATAATTATAAACTAATAGTTTTTCAGTATGCAATAGTAATAGCATGAAAAATACTTTATATTTTCATCATGCTAAGAAAATTAAGAAAATAATGACTTTTTTTTCATAAAGATGCTGTAAAACTCACATTATTCTTTAAATTAAAAAAATAGTTAACAGTGTTGCACTTTCATAAAAAAATTAAATTTTTGATAATAATAGTGTAAATTATATTATCATAAATGCATTAAATTGCTAAATTTCTGTCGAATGAGATATAACTAAATACACAAGTGCCCAAATTAAGGTTACAGAAGTAGAAAGTGAAGTATTTCAACAAAAATTCGGCTTAAGCCATGGAAGTTTGATATACTAACACATTATGCTAAAAAGCAGGGTACGTTAACAAAAAAGTTTAATGTAGTTTGACATACGAAAGACAGCTACATTGGTTAAAATAGGATATGTTATAATTCTGCAATGCTCACCTAATTAGAGGTTTGCCATCTTGTTGAGCAACAACCGTTACAAGGTGTTCTCAAACGATCAATGATCTTTTTGATTAGCAATTGTGGTAATAAATGAATTTTGTCCTAAAAAGCCAATTTCAATACTTGAAGAATCTTTGAAGAGGGTTATCGATGGCAGTACTTTTAATAGAGAATTCCGCAAGTGTTCTGCAATATTGAAGTCCAGAGACTTTACTTCCCATATCGTACAGAGAATAAACTTTGTCTTCTTCCAGATAATCGTCGATAAGTGCAGATCTGTGTGGTATTATTCATTAAAACGAGTAGGACCCCTAAAGCTCCTCAAAAATGTCTCACGTAGAGTTTGAGAATCTCATCCTTATAGAGTTTAACTGTTACTGTACCAGCAGAAAATATTATATGTAGTTATGATACAAGGATGTTATCACTACTAAAGCGATCAATAGAATCGATTTGCATGTTAACTTATGATTCGTTACTGAAAAGGCAATATTGCTTTGTCCAAGAGTGGTGTTATCGGCTCCAACATAGACAAGCTCTATTTTGAAACTACGCTAGGGATCACACATTACTCGTTTCTGGGCATAAAGGACCCTCTCAGATAGCAGTCTCTATACGGCTTGTCCCAATACTATTGTTCCAGATGCAGTAGCGAGATCTTGAGGTAACTGCCTAGTTTAGCGTTTCTTAAACTGTGGGGTGCGCCACATCCTTAGGGTAAGACAACTCCACGAGGGAGGCGTGAGAATATAGAAAAGTCAAAAACAAAACATTATTTAAATTATTAATTTACTGAAAGTAAACCAACAAAATACGTTCTGACATAGTACAAAAATGAAACACACGTTTACACTTATATATTACACTTATAAATGCATTTTATGATTAATTTAACAACCCTTAGTTAAGAACAAGTTTAATAATTACCAGTGACCCCATGGGCTTGTCATACAAATAACTACAAACAAAAATTAGCATTTATCTTGATAATTTGTACGGTTTATAATTAATCTCTCTGCCGACTAAAATTACATGATTTGCTTCCCAATGCCAACCGTTTTCCAAGTAGGCGCGCGTATGTGATATATTGGGATGGGGGGGGATAAAGAAACAAGATTCTTTGAAATAAATCCTTGGCAAACATATTGTCAAGGTCCTTTTATTGCATTCCAAAGTCTTCGAAATAATTTCATCGAAAGCAGTGCAGAGAAAAGATCATACATCGAAAAGACGTATATATACGTCCGGGAAATTTAATGCTTTGACTGAGCAAGACGTTTATATACGCCCCTGGCACTTAAGAGGTAAAGGTCATTTCGTAGTTTTAGATTAAAGTGCAGTTTTG
The DNA here is from genome assembly GCA_019973975.1 of Trichonephila clavata. Lineage (NCBI taxonomy): Eukaryota > Metazoa > Arthropoda > Arachnida > Araneae > Nephilidae > Trichonephila > Trichonephila clavata. Next base: position 5,183 of record BMAO01035043.1, read on the forward strand.
TTGAATTCCATTTAATCGTTATTGTATAAGGGGGGCACGATGAAAATTAGGATTGAATATTGGGTCGCGAATATTGAAACTTTGAGAAACACTGGCCTAGATGTTATACCTCTGTGGTGTCATGTATTTAAAGTAACAGTAGTCCTCTTCAGGTGTTATGACTCTTGGGCGACCTTCTCTATTCTTCTTAGTGTTCGTATCCGATGTCTGAAACTTTTGCCATGATTTGGAGACCACCATACGGGACTCTTGAAGCCAACGAGTGATATACACCTGTGACTGTCTGGCTTCTAGCCTCTACCAACGGCTCTCCACTTCAATTTATTATTTTTACGATTCCGTGTAGTCATTTTACCTGCTGTTATTTTCTTTAAATAAATGGAAACAATCTCACAAATTTGGTATAACTTCAGAAAACTTCACTTCTAAACTTCAAACTCCTCTTCCACTTTTTCTTAGATAAACGACAGTTTTCCCTATTAAGACTACACCGTACCCTTTTTCAAAAATTCGGTCTTGAGAAAGACCTTTTTTTTAAATCAATTTTAGCTAAGTAACTATAAGCACACCAAAAACTCAAAATGTAAGTAAACAGAAACGATTTTAGTAGTGAAAGTTGAGGTTAATAATCACTTCTCACAGCAAATATCGATTTTATTAAAAAATATTAGTAACTAATTAAATTTAAGAATGAAAAAATGCTTTAACTAACCACGCCCCCTCAGCTGTCAAATATAGGGCTGATAGCACTCAGAAAACTTCAAATATCGTAAAAACTAATTGGTTAGTAGATCTGAAATTTGGGGCCAAGATTCCCAATCGTATGACTGCAAAAAAAAAAAAAAAAAAAAAAAAAAAAAAAATCGATACATTTGTCATTTTTAGGGTAATGTGTAGCCTTAAATAGACACTAGATACATGCATTGAAATCGTTTCTTAAATTACACTATATGTCAATCATTTTAAAAATAATAGAGGGTAGATATTTCTATTTATTGTAAATAAATGTGTCTGGAACTTTACCTTTGGACACCAGTTACTCGAATCAATAAAAAATATTTTAAGATAATAAGAAATATTGGGGGGGGGAGAGAATTTGGAAGTATTTTTTTAAATCAAAATTTGATTGGGGGTTTATAATTTGATATGTATAAACTCTCATTGAAATTTTTTATGTTCTGATTTATTTATATGTTAATAGAAATTGTGTAATGATATATTTTGAAATTATAAGAGAAAAGAAATGTATTCATATTTTTCATATTTCCCTAATTTCAACTTAATTTTAAAGTATTGTTGGATGCAATTACTTGATAGCATGGCATTAAACTGAAGCCCAGAATATACATAGAAATAAAAAAGAAACTGCTAAATCCTTATGAACTATTTTCAAATCTCGTTTAGAATACTCAAGACCCTTTTATACATTAGTTCTTTTTCTCTTTAAAGATATTTTATCTATTTTAAAATTCGACTTTAGAGCTCAACTGGGACCGGAGCAGGAAGTGTACTTTAAAACCCCAATGGAACTTGAGAGTAGAACATATAACCGGGGAGTTTCTTGAAATCTACTTTTCAACTACAAAAAAAGAAAAAAAAGGATGCACTAGTTTATAAAATTGCTGTTAGCTAAATTACAATGTTATAGCTCTCCCGAGATTAGAGGCAGTTAAAAATATATTTTAAAGCAAATAAATTTCAATCAAGTTTATTAAATAATTTTTTAAAGCGGCATACATATTGAAGAATAATTTTTAGTTCGCTGAGCACACTTATAAGCAATTTTATCGAACTTCCTTTTTTGCTATCTCCTGAAGATATTTATGCAATTTTTTAATTATAAGGTAGAAAAGTAAAAATACAAATCCCGCATTTGCGAACTATGGTGCTTAAAGAAGAAGAGAAAAAGACCAGAAACAGCAGCACATTAAAGGGACAGAAAACATTTTATTGAAAGGTTGTACTACAACAGGTTTTCAAAATTTCGACCAGAAGCCGTCTGGTAGGTCTGGCAACGGCGCTGCTTGGAATTCTTTAAATTCTGGAAGATTACTCCCGGCAATCTTGTAGTACATTGGTCTGATCGGAAGGTTTAGTGAGCAATGATCTTGTTGAACCGATCCGTTTCCTGAAGTTGTAGCTTCCTCGCATTCAACCTGTAATTTCGAACACCTGTTGCAATACAACCTTTGAATAAAAGGTTTTTTCTCTTATTAATGTGTTTTGTTTATGTTCTTTTTCTCTGCTTCTTTGCACCATATCTCGAAACTGCGGCATTTGCGAACCTGCATTCCTATGTGATATATTCTAATTTGTTTCGCACCTTCTACGCCGTGGGGTGATGAACCTTTATGGATCAACGTTCCATTTTTTCTACAGAAATATTTAATGAGGTATAGACGTGCCCCCAAACAATGTTGACTTATGATTATTGGGAAAACAGTAAAACTATATACTAACAACTCAAAACTTTAATTACTAAGAAAAAATACATTTTGCATTGTAAAGTATTAAATGTTTTTGTTACACATGTAGTTCAAATCAAAATAACAATAGTGATACTTCTGTTATTCCAGATTAGAAGACAACTTATATTAGGAATGTAAGATGTTACTTTTACCAGAATGCATGCTGAGTTGGAGTTATCTGCCAAATAGTTTCTAAGCGAGTCTTTAATGTTATTTTTCTCCGAAAATAATGATTTAATGGCATAGTTAGATGGAAATATGGTTAAAGTATAGCATACATATGAACCAGCTTCTTCCAACAGTTTAAATGTGTGTGGAATTGAATTCCATGCATCCAAAATTTCTTTACTCTCCTTTTTACTTATATATATTGCTTGTTAATCTTTTTGTTTCAATTAATTCCAACTTTTTTTGCTTCAATAAGTTTTTGAATGCATATTGAACTAAACTGAAAATCAATCAGTTTCATTTGAAATTCTTCAATTTCTAGCCAATCGAATTGGGAAAAGTTCAGTTTACCAAATGAAGTCAAACCAGGGTACATAATAAACTTGAGCGTGTCCAATAATTCTTTGAACTGAGAAAATCTCGCTAAAAATTTCCTGATTAACAAATCCATGACGGAAATAATTTGAACTAAAATACAAACCGTTTTGTTCGGCGGCGTGCCCAAAATATAGTGTCCTGTGCTATCAATATCACGCGTGCCATTGGTTCGCCAACCGTGTCCTACGCGCAAAAAAGTTTGTCAATCTAGTAGCGAATTACCCTGTATATATTCAAAACCCTTTTTTTTTAAATCAAAAGTTACTTGGCTATTGATTACAAATACCACAAGATATACCGGGTGTTTTAAACACGTTATAAGTATTAAAATAAGAAAAAACAACAACTTTTTTTTCATCTGTGTCAGTAAGTTTAACACGTATGATTTTCATTATCGACTAATAGTAAAGAGTTTTTTTTCTTTTTTTTTATAAAACTATCAATAACTTTACTGTTCTGTAATTATTTGATTCCGATTTTTTTCTTTTCGTATTAGGAGCTAGGGCATTTTCCTAAATCAATACATTCTTCTGAAAACTAATTTCACGCAAAGAAAATTTAATTAGCTAAGTTAAAAAAAAATTCTTTTCCAACTATTGATTGATATAAATAAGTTTTTCAAGCATTGTCCAATTAGGAAATAATGTATAAAATATTATGTTGAATGATTCGATGCTTAATTTGGGATATGCCTTATTTTTATTTTTTCGTTTGCTTGATATATTGACCAGATTCTTTTTAAAAAACTTTATGTTAGAACTTTTTATACCTAAATTTGTAAGGAACTTAATACGTATTGTTTTGTTTAGTTATTTATGAGCGTTAATTTGGGGCTTTATATTTGTTCAGTCACATTTGAGGGAAGTCTTAGGATATAAATCGGCTTTTATTTTGTTTCAAATCGTTATGTAATAGAAAAATGGTTAAAGTATTTTTATTTAAACAACCCAATTAATTTGTATAAGTTGTGAATAAAATATTATTTTAACTAAAAAAATTATTGATTTTTAAATATATTTTTACAGTTATGTATATAGTTTTTATTTTAAATTGGGACGGGGGTAACCCCCTGTCCAGCTAACGGCGGACCAACCTCCATTGAACAGATTATAAAGCCATTCATATTCATTGCTCAAATTGTCAAATTGTAATTTAAATGTATTGTATAGTTCTACTTTTTCAATTTATTGTTAAGCAGGAAAAAAATAAATTTCAAATATTTGTCTTGGCATTTTAATTTGTACTTCAGATTAATACCTCTTCAAAAACAATGTTCCTAATAATCTTTTCTTCCAAATTGCCCTGAAATTATATTTCGCTTTTGCTTCTGCACCTTAATAGAACCACTTGCAGTTTTCCAAGAGTAAATATTGTTTTCTTGTATATAACACATAAGCCTACTTTTACAAAACTCTTTCCCTATGATTTATTAACAGTCATGGCATATGCCAATATTAATGGGAAAGGTGTTCGTTTCTGTATGAATGGCATATCCAAGTCCCTTTGAGTGTCCAGTGTGATTCTTTTCATGCATTCACAATTTCGCTTTTCTTATCTCTTGATAAAATTACCTACTGCAGTATATTCTTCTGATTATACTGCAGTGTAAGCTTTGTGTTGATGTAAATCACGATTTTCAATTTTACGTTTGCAATTATTTGTGATTCATCAATATTGTCTGGCATGTAGATTCCTTTCAATGTAAAACCTTCATTTTCCTATAAATCTTTAATAATTGACAAATCAATCACTATATTGCAATCTTCGGACAATTTGTTTTTGATGAGTTCACACATAATAAAAACATCGATGTCTTCATTGATTAATAGGTACAGAAAAAATGTCTTAATCTGTTTGGCATCTACTAAACACTGTGCCTTGTTGCCAATTTGTAACCAAAATATTGATCAGGACTTACGGCCTTTTTATTGTTGTTCTTCTGTGTGAGATAAATAAGTAGTTTTATTACATCATAACGAAAATATTTTTTGTATACAGAGAGAAAATAACAATTCAAGCAATAATCCTTTACCGTAAAAAATTTAAAAGTAAATGTAATTGTTTTAGTCCTCTTTAACTGGTACTAATTATTAATTAGTAATTACTAATCACCTAACTTAAGCTGCACTAATATTCGATTTAACAATGTATCATCTAACAGATGTGGTTAATTTTAATAACTGATTTATCTCGATTTACATTATTTTTCATTTTTAGTACGTATTTTAAATGTTTTTTCTGTGATTTTGTTGCCTAGCAGCAAATATATATGTCAGCGTGTCCAAGATTAGTTTGCTATTTATCTTGCAAAATTATGGTTTTTGTTTTCCAAATCGTTCAAAAAATATTTTGTTTCATGTCATTCATAAGGCTCCATTGTAATTGATCGAGAGAAATTTATACATGTTTTTATTTAAAATACTAAACTACTGATGAATATTTCATAAAAATATGATGTGAACTTTTATTAGTTACGAATAGCAATATGTGTTACATTCTATAAGAGTAAATTAAAATAAATTATTTTGGGCCCAATTTTTTTGCGTTAACATATAGATAATGAATCATAATAATTACCTTATTATGTGTCTAATGATGTAACAAATCAAACTACCATATTGTTTATATTACTTTTAAAATATTCTTAGAAAAAGAAATTATTTTATTAACAGTTTACACATCACAGATTAAAAATATTTCAATAAGTGAAAGAAATTCTGTTTCATCAATACATTATACATTTCTTTCAATACTGAATAATAAATAAAAAAAAAAATCAAATAATTATATACGCTAAAAACCAAAATGAAGTATTTTTGAACATGGCAAAATGAATTATGCATATAAGACAGTAATGTTTTAACAATTTTCTAGAAAATGGAGCTTTGCCAGCTTTTAAATACTGTCAATGGAGAATATATTTTCTTATGAATAACTACCGGGGCTTAGAGAAATACATTACCTTAGAAAAGCAGTGTTCCTTGAAAATGGATTGCAAGTTATTATAGTGTTAAATAACATTTATTTCTATACATTTTTTCAAAATTTTTAAGGGAAAGTTAAATAATGTAAGAAAGGTAATAAATCGTAGTTCAAATATATGTATGTGTGTTTTCTTTTTAAGATATTTTGACTCTAAAAACAGGAAAACCTTTTACTAATTAATTGTGGTTATGTAAAGTATTTTACACTTGAGTTTAAATAATAAAAACAAAAATAATTTCCTATAAATTTAATTAATAATTTGAAATGAAACCTTAGAAAAAATATTTTTTCTAAATATTTTTCATTTTTATGCATCATTTTCTTTCTTTTCATTTTTATGCAGGATTTTCTTTCTTTTCAGTTTATAATTTAATAGCATCACAGAATATTTATAATAGCTTTAAAACTTAATTGACTTCGATTGCATGAAAAATATATATTGCCTGTAAAACTCTCTCCTTTTTTAAAACATAGGCTTTGAAACTTATTATTAAACAGAACGAAATTATAATTCATATCAAATATCGATTTTTGAGCTGCTTAAAATAATATGTGTAACATAAAATTTTGGAATCTATTACTACAAAGGGAAAAGGGTCAATCTCACTCTTGAAGAATATTAGTTCACTATAAGGACTTGATACGGCTTAGCATCAAATTTTTTATACACTTGAAACTAATAATACTTTTGCCCTCTTGTTTTTGGAGAAACTTAATAATGCAAGTATATATTTTGCTTTTTTTATTGTTTTTAAAAATTTCTTCATTGAAATCGAATTTTTTTTCATTCCTTTATTTTTATATGTGTATATCTATTAAATAACCAATTTATTTTATAATATAACTATACCTTAAACAACATCACCTTATAATGAAACACAATTTTCGTTTCTCTATGCTCTTTACTAACTCCCAAGACAAACAAATAACCTCAGGAACTCCACAGGGGTTATTATAAAGCCCTGTGTTACTCAAAATTTATGTCAACGATACTCTCAAAAGTGATAAAACAATATTCTGCATGTATGCTGATGACACAGCCATTCTCGCATAACACAAAGATCTAGACACACTAACACAAAACTTAAATAAACACCTGGCTTACCAGGAAGTTTGCTTCTCTGTTTCGAAAATCGCAATTAATACTTAAAAAACAAAGCAATGTTTCTCGCAGGATATAAACAAGCCCCTGAAATAACCTTTCAAAATAAAAAAAACTCCCTGGTCTCAGCACATCAAGCACCTTGGTGAAATTATTGACAAAACTCACTTTTCAACAACAAGGATACCACACGTAAAATTTGTTCCCTAATTGCAGAAAATCTAAACTAAATAGTCCTAATAAACTGCTTATCTACAAACTGATGATGAAAAATCCCTCCTCACCTACACCTCCCCAGTTTGTTGACATGCAGCCTTTGTGAGTTAATTGAAAGCTCACAAAAAGTAATTTTAAGACAAATTTTAGAAGCACGGATGTGTACATAAGAAACACAGATCTGAGAGCAGCGTGTAAAATTCCTACTCTAAAACAAACCATCTGTAAACCAGTTATTAAATTTTTCAAAGATATAGATGAGCAAGAAAACCCATCTATTAAAGAAATAACTTCCTATATTCCAAATCAAACTCCTAGAAGGTCAAGAGACATCTTGGTCAATCTAGACGTAATTTAGTTATTATGTTTCTCTTTATTTTTATTTATTAAAAATAAAAATTCTGAACTTTTATCTTGATCTGAAATTCGACTTAGGCCGAACTTCAGGTCTTTACTGATTGGCAGCTCAACTTTAGGACCTATGTATACCAAATCAGCCGAACTCTTGTGACGGCCAATCAGATCACTTCCTCTCTTATTTCAGACTTATAAAAAATTTCTGTGACATTTTCCTTTCTTGGAATTTCGCATCTTTTCTGCATTCGGATTGGATAGAATAGTTCCGCCCACTTTCCTGATCTCCACATTTTCAATTTTTGTAGCTTTTACAAAAGCTATTTCTTATTAATTTAATTTTTCTACACCAGGAATTAAATAATTTTATTAATTATAATAATATACTTTTTCATTTCACTTATTTTAATTTACACTGGGCAATAGAAAATTTATTACAGCCATCTAAAAACACCAGATAGGAGATTAGAGCCCGACAGGGCTAAGTGTTTCGAACAGTTATTCTCAACAATCTATGCACTTTAAATCTTTTCATTCAGTTTAAATTATCAAACCTTAAAATATGCTAATGCTACCTCCAAGATCTACACTTATTTGGAGTTAATATTATTTCTTAAAATATTTTATAAGAAGTTTCTGTTAAAACTATTTGAATTTATTATTGGAAAAAGTTACCGAATGCAATATGAAATAATTTACTATAATTAATACTATGGTTTGATGATTTTTTTAATTCTGATTAGAAAAATGATTTTGAATCTTAAGAGGTAATTTATTGATTTTGAACTGTATTTTTTTTCCAGTGTAAAAAGTTAGTTTGTCGGAGAAAAAAAACGCAGTAAAAAATGGTTGTTGTAAAATCATTAAGCTAATTATAAAAAGTCATTTCCTATTTTAAATCACAGCATTAAGCGTATAAACTGCAATAAATATTGGAAAGCATTGGATATAATCTGTTAATTTTGTTCATTTTTAATTAACTATGTCTTTGTTTCAGACCATTTCGTTTTAAAAAGAAAAAAAATACAATACTTTTTATTATTCTTGTTGGTGATATTAAGCTTTTAATTTTTATTGTCATTATTTTCAGCATCATCTAATTAAATCATTTAAAGGCAATGATATGGACCGGATTTAAAAGTATGTTTTTAATAGTAATACACTTAGAGAATCGAAACTGTGGTTGTTTAAAAAAATAATTAATTGCTCGTATTATTCTGAATAAGTTAATTCCTGCAGTTTTATTTTTTAATTACGGTTTTTTTCAAAAAAATCCTGAAAAAAATATATTAGTATCAAGTATCCAATCGAATTACATAATTGCGGTAAGTTTAACAAAAAATATTGATATATAAGCATGATGTCGACAATGTATTGACGTAGATTTTACAAGTAGTTATAATTTATTTCTAGTTATAATTTATTTATTGTTATACATGTATTCAACTGCAAAAAAAAAAAAAAATTGAATTTCTTTTATTGTTTTATGATTCCCCTAGCTTGAAAAAGTATTAAAATTTTTGAATTCATTTCTAAAATTCTATAAAATATTTTTTAAAAAAAGGATGAAAAAAAGTTGAACGTGATCGAAATAATTTACTTTTCTATATAATAATTCATTAAATTAAATTTCCTTTAAAATAAAATATCTTCATATTATATGGATTGTTTGGTATGTTTAAAATATTTAATATGATAATGAATCTAAGGGGTTAAACTTTTAAGAGCATAAATTATAAATATTTCGCTCATTCCAAATATGAATTTCCGTGGTTGGTTGAAAATAAATTATTTCCTTTGATTTTAATTCTATATTTACAAAACTATTTAATTTAAAAGTTTTCTAAGAAATTAAATTGTGGTTTTCTTAAATAAGCAAGTTTTCCTTTTCATTTAAAAGATATTGAATGATGTATGCATCTAACTTCCTTCAGCCTAAACATAGTACTTCTAAAACGGGATGAAATGATTTTACTGCCATAGAAATGATTTCTTGCAGTTTCACATTTGTAACATTTTTGAACCGAAATAAATTTTGCTCTTGGGAGTGGTAAAGAAGAAAAGGAATAAAAATTGTTTGAACGGTAATGGAATAACTGTACAATATATTCCATCTGAAGTTTATATCCATTTTTATGTGGATTAAAATCGATTTCCAATCATTTCGAAAGCCTGTTTTCTTTTTAAAAATGTATTTTTATAATTATAGCTGTAATATTTCAAAAATAACCTAATATGTATCCTGAAATGTTTATCGTTATTTCAAAAGTATAAATTCATTCACAATTTAGAATTAAATAAAAGTTTTTTAAAAATATATATATTGAATAGATTTATAACAATTAATCTGCTAAGTTGTTTATTTACTTAAAATGCTACGTTTCACTTTATAATGGTAAAATATTCGCATAGATGTTTTTAAATAGTTCTTAATTTTGGCAAGAATTTGCTGAGAGAAATTGATATTATTTCTTAATCTTGAGCTTAGGAATTTTATTTCCAGTCTTTAAAAGCTTATGTTCATTTCACATAAACTCAAATTCTTTCCTAAGTCTTTCGGTAGTATTTGTAAAATTGTAAAAAATCGGACACTGTCTTAAGAACTTGTAAAAATCTACTGAAATTCTCGGTAAATGCACCTGGTATTCTTTTTAATAATTCAAATGGAGCTATAAAGTATGACAATAATTAATTATTAAGTAATTTAATTACCGTAGTTATTTAGTTTCTAATGGCCATTTTTCAATTATTACATCCAAAATCTTATTTTTAGAATTAGTTCAGAAATGGTTTAACGAGTTAAAGTTCCAAATTTCCTTCAAATCTCATTAATTACATTAAAAGCATATTTTTTAAAAGGGAATTACTTTTTCAAAAAATTATACTTTTTCAAAGCTTTAATTTGTTTTTGAAATTTCCTTTATTAGTTATGCGAGTTATTAAAGTTTATACCTCGGTTTGTACTATTTTTTTCCTAACTATTTTTTCAAATGGATTAACAATGATTACACTTTTGTGTCAAAAATGAAAGTTTGTGCATAAATCGTAATTGTAAATATCTACTGTTACGTTAAAACTATTTAAGGCAAATAAAATAATATAAGTATGCATTGTACTTAATAAAAAATAAAGAAACTCTTGTTATTTACATTAAGGTATCCGACTGCTCTAAAATTGTTAATTTTGCTAAAAATCGACAATTTTTTTAATGATTTTATTTCGTAGGTCATCTTATGAACTTTATAAAAATACCAAGTGTATTGTTTTCCGTTCACTAAAACAAAAACTACCAGTGTTTTAGTAAAAGAGATGCCATTACTTTAAGCAAGATGTCATACTTTAACGCGTTTTTCTCAATATTTTTTTTTTTTCTTTGAAAAGGCTCAAACGGTGTCAGCGATTGCTAAAAAAGTTTTAAAAATAATTAACTGAAATTTTTTGTGTATGTTCTGTATAATAGTAGACGTATTATAACTTTCAGATTTATCAATCACTGTTTTATTACCAAAATTTACAATCCCTTAAGTCAATATAATCATTGTTTTTTAAAAGCAATTTCATACAGTAACTAAGATAAAGTGCTCTAGATTCTGTAAAAATTAAAATATCTCTTACCCTAAATGCCATTTCAAAAAGGAATAACATAGCAGCACATCAGAATTGAATAATTGAAATTTATTTATAAATTTTTGGTACAGAATGGGCCACGTTTATGTTATTTTTTGTCAATTTTTACCCATTTTTTCCAATATTAGTATAATTTTTTTTCTCTTCTCAATTTTGGCACATTTGTCTTAAAATGTACTAAACAAATCTAAAAAAAAAATACTTATCCCACCATTTTTTTTTAAAGTTGTCGCAAGTATTCGGATATTAACATTTTAATTTTAATTTTCTTTTTAAAACGATTCGATGTTGCCCATATGGCTATATTTTCACTTAAATGTTAAATATCGGAAACGATGCTTAAAATTGTATATTTTAATATTCTTTAACGCATCATAATAAAGAAATAGTTTTCGAAAAAGTATAGATTCATAGTGCGTAAAAGTTGCGGTTGGCAACGACGGTCTTTTAACATATTGCTTTTCATCAGAATTCCGGTGTTGACGTAAAACCAAGATAAAATGCACAGATGGTATGCACTTGTTCAATATTGTCTCAGACGTAGAGATAAAACGTTTCTTTCTATAGCTTGTGATTGTCTTACCGATCAATTGTATTTTTTGTGAGCATTATGCATTTTATTCCTGCACGCATGCTTACGTGATATCGTGCTATTCATTTGTCGTGCTGTGTGTATGTATTTTTGAGAAAAATGGTGGAATCTTTAGAATTTCGTTTCATCAATTTAATATTTAAAACCATACGAAATTTATTTCAATATTTACAAACGATTCATTTTTTTTTCTTTTAAAAAAAGGATAGGTGACCTTATTAATGACCAAGGAGTTTGAATTGTTTTAACGTTTTGTATTTTGCAAAGATAAATCTTTCTTTGTATAAATGGTTTTGACAGAGTCACGTTTTCAAAATTCGTACTTTCAAATAAATATTAAATTGCTTCGATGAAAAATAAACAGTTTTGCTTGAAAGAAGAAATAAACGAAATAGGTTTTCTTGTATTTCGAAAGCCAAATATTTCTTTAAATGTAACATTTGTAATTTATCTTTCAATAAATCATTCGTTAATATTTTTTATTAAATAATTGAGGTTTTGTAATTGTATAAAATTGAATTGTTTCAATATTTATATATGTATTATATATGTATCGTCAATTAACAGTTAATGTTAATTTAATTTTGAAATATTCACAAATTTTTATAATTTTGTTCCTATTCATAAATATTAATTCAATCGAATTAATGAGATTTATAAATATCAGGTAAGAAAATTTAAGTTATTTTTTTATCATATTATCAAAATCGTAGTTGTGTACTAGTAAATTGTTTAAAAAATAAATAAAAATTGTAAAATACGTTTTTTATTTAACTAAAACTTATTATTATTATTGTCGTTATTATCGGCGTAAGATAAGTCTCATTTACAAATAAGTATTATTGATAACGTAGAACTAATATATCATCCAATGATTTTGTGTGCGAAATAAATATACGTATTCCAGATTGGGATTATTGCGCGTAAGAGTATATTCGTTATAGTTTGATTATTTACACAAGTGCATTTATCCCAAAACTTGCATGTAGATTTAAATGAAAAAAAATACATGTTTATTAAAATGATATTTTTTTCTGAATAAGTTATATAAAAACTTTTTTTCCTTTCGGAGTTGTTAATGATTCTAATTACAAAATGGGATCCAAATTTAGAAATTTTTTCTTATTTAAAAACGCTTAAATTAAAAATATTATAAAATGATTTTATTAAATATCTACAATGTGAAGTATTTTAACGTAATACTTCAAATTTTGTTTGAATCAACTTTTCTTCAATGAGTTTTGTATGATGCTTTGCCTTCCACACTAAACCCTTCGGTGGGTATTTATTTCTCTCTCTCTCTTTTGAATTTCTCACGGTTTTTTCTGTTTTATTAACAATTAATCGCATTTAAGAAAATGTAGTTTATTTTACGAATTTTATGTTTATATTTAAATTTTAGGGCTGGGAAGAATACTTCCTAAGCAACCATTAATCGTCATAAAAAATTAAATTTAGTTGTAATTATTTGCCATGAAAAGAGGAGAAGCCTGTTGCTTTGCACAAGGGGACATCACATTCTGCACACATGTAGTGGGTCCTCTTTTTTGTTCCTTTCTGCAACATTTCTTACATCATCTGTAGTTGGAAACCATCTTTGTCGTATAATTCTCCACACTGGCTAAGCACCATATCATCAGGAACTACACACTTCTTTTTTTGGAAGCTAGCAGTACGTTCTTTTCTTTTTCTCGAGGAATATCCGTCTATTAGTTGACGAGCTAATGCTATACGGAATGTTAGCTGGTCTAAACTTCTGGTTTTTTTTCTTCACTTGCCACAGTATGAAACTATTTATCATGGCAAGGCCAATAAGAAAATAAAAGATATGCGCGATGATTGTCACCATTTTACAAATCTAATTCTTGTTCTTTATTTTCTTTGATCGAAGCGATCAACCCCTTTCATGACATTGTTATATACAGTGACAGCTTTTGGATAAGATACTTCTTTAATACCATCTTTTTTTATACGATTTAAAGATGTCATAATCTCCGGATTATATGTTGAAGCACACAACGGAAGCGGGAATTGGTCTTCCCATCTTTATAATAGCAAGACCAATGTATTATATTTGGTTTTGCGCTTATTTTGGTATTTTGTAACATCATGTATATGGGAAGTAATTTTGTATCATGGTATTTTGTAAGATCATGAAGATGGGAAGTAATTTTGCATTATGGTATTTTGTAAGATCATGTATATGGGAAATTCTTTTGTATCATGGTATTTTGTAAGATTATGTAGATGGGAAGTTCTTTTGTATCATGGTATTGTGTAAGATCATGTAGATGGGAAGTAATTATATAAGATTATGTATATGGGAAGTAATTTTGCATTATGGTATTTTGTAAGATCATGTAGATGGGAAGTAATTTTGCATTATGGTATTTTGTAAGATCATGTAGATGGGAAGTAATTTTGTATTATGGTATTTTGTAAGATCATGTAGATGGGAAGTAATTTTGCATTATGGTATTTTGTAAGATCATGTAGATGGGAAGTAATTTTGTATCATGGTATTTTGTAAGATCATGTAGATGGGAAGTAATTTTCCAAAGGCCCACAAAAGGGTTAAGTGAGAAATTGTTTTACCAATATATATGAATAGATGAAAAATTGTACATACATCGAAATTTTTGAAATTAGGAAGCGCTTCATCATACTTAGTACCTAAGCTATGAAACACATATTCAGCTTATAAAAATATGGAACTTCTGGAAACTTAAGAAATATGATTATGAATTAAGTGGTTGAAATATTTGGTGACATAATGTTCACTACTCACCATTTTGCAAAGATTCTTACACCAGTTGATAGATTGTAGAACTCGAATAAAAGGAAACAAATGAAAAAATGACATCATTAAAATATGAAAGATTAAATGCAGTTACGAAAAAAGGTAAAGGTAATATACCAAAATGTTTAGAATCTGGAATTCCTCATATCAGGAAAATTCCTACATTAAGCACAAGTCCATCGAAGATCATATATAGTTCAGGAATAACTCAATCAGTCATACGATAGGAAAACAGCTAATTCAAGGGCCCATGCAGTAGTAAATAATATTTAATTATCAATCCTGTTATTCAGATGTATTCGAAAACTTGAAAGATGTTACGGATTATTTGCAAAAAGTAATCTAGTCCATGGCATTCAAGTGATTTTTCCTTCAATATTTCTTAATGGATTTGTTAAAAATTTGGAGAATATTTTACGTAGATCATTCTCAACAAAGTTTATACTTTAAAATAGGAAATTTCTTTAAATATTTAATTAACGTTATTAAAATAGGGAAATTAATTATCATGTAAACATAACAATGCAGTTTCCTTTGTGTCATTATAGTGTTATAAAAAGTAGCCAGAGTGAGAATTTAAAAAACCAATTAATGATTTCCCATCCTCTATCCACTTTAATATCTGTGGTCACCTGTATTTTAATAGTATGGATTTGGCAGTAAAGATATATTATATATACTATATTGAAGTAAATTTGAGTGGAAGAGTAGCTGTGCCGACGACTCCAATTATTTGAATAACAGATTTTTGTAAAATAGTGTAAAAAGCAATCGCTATAAGATAGATTTATGATATTCCAGAATCGGCTCTATGAACAGTTCCACTGGAATGAACTGTGTGAGACAGATAAAGTATATCTATCTTTTATCGAAGTCAACGCACACTACGGAACTCTCTACTGAATTGACCTGACCTTTGTTTCAAAGGGTATAATCTGATAGAAATTACTGGAAGAGTCAATCCTAAAGACTTCTCAATGATTCCTTGGTGATATATTAGAGCCAAATTTGTTACCAAGAATGATAAAGTTGTCAATTTGCTTTCCCTGGTCAAACATCAAGGGTTGCCATATTCTTATATTTCACGTTCACTCTGGGAAGCAAATTTTGCCAGTAAAACTCAGCCTTCCCACAAAGCGAACACCATTGTAGAAAAAACAACACACGGAACTGAATGTATTAATTAATTGTTCGAAATTTTCTAAGACATTAAGGGATGCAGAGATATTTGAGTTGAAACAACCCAAATATGTATTAAACGATAAACGTTTGTTCCAAATTTGGTCTCCATATTAAAACTTTTTAGAAATATAATTCTGAAATAAATAAATGAATAAATCCTACATTGAAGGAAACCCAATGCTTAAATTAAGATATCTTGTATATTTTATTGAAGGAAGATAGGGTTGTGAGATCTTCCAAACTACAATTACACTCACATTTTTCCCACAAGCATACACTGATTTTGCAATAAAAATCTTCTCATATATTAATACTCTCCCTCTAGGTGTGTTCCCTTTTTAGTCATCAAATGCAAAATTCCCGAGTAAAAATTGATAAACGAAAATAGCTCGCTCGTAACAAGTTGGTAACAAATTGTAAGAGAAACATCTTCACTACAAATATTTTCCTTTTATTTGATTCATTCGTGCCGCATCACTACCATAGCTTTAGTCCTGACCGTTTATTGTTGCTTTTATGAGCAATTTAGAGTGAAACATCGAAGCATTCAGACGAGTCGAGAGAAAAATCTAGCTACAAACGTCATTAATTTTCACCCTTCTCTCTGCTAAAACTTTTCCTCTTCTTTCTGCTCCAAGTTTTACTGCACCTCGGATATGAATGGGAGGCACTGGAATAATTATTTTTAGGGTGGGAGCAGATAATAATAAAAATAGTTGCGGAACTTTTCAGAAGAAAATTTTCATAGGCTACTTATAGGGAGAGCCCCCACTTTCAGTTTAGTCACGGTGTACTAAGAATAGGTAATTTGATTAAGAAAAGTTTGGTTATTTCCTTACTTGAATGCGATTTTTTTTTTATTTTGGTTACTTTACGTGATAATTTCCCCGAGCGGAGAGAGAGCATAAAATCATAGTTAATATGAGGGTTATTTGGAAGGACTGAAAAAGTCATAATGAGAAATTGTATGATTTCGGGGAAAATTCTTTATGGCTATTTTTTATGATAATGGAAACTCGTAGTTTAGTTAAGATATTCGAAAAAATTGCTGCATAGTTAGAAATTTTCATTTTTTCTTCTTGGAAAAGAAAGAATGCATAAAATCATCAAAATGAAAGAAATTTTGATGCAACATAAAAACATAAAGATATGAACAGACCAGGTGTGACACGGATGAAAATTTTTCTAGTAATAAATTATATTGATTGCAAATAATATTTTGACCTGATGACTTAATGAAGACATTGAAACATACAAGAGTATGAATAGAATCCCAGTGGCTGAGTGGTAGTGTATCCCGCTTCCCACAAATCCCAGATTGGGTAAGATCGACTCAGCCTTTCATCCCTTTAATGGGTCAATAAAATGAGTACCAAGCTTGCTTGGGAACTGAACACTGAGAGTTTCGCGTCAGACTGGCCGCTTGACCGAAACATATGCGCGTGCATCCTAGCGCCTAGGGTCACGAAAGATGAGATAGGGGCAGCAGGTCTTGACCCTCATGGGCTGTTGCGCCTCTGAGTTCAGCTCAGTTCAGAATATAAACATACGAGATTGAAATACAGTCAGACCTCTATTTAGTGAAATCGCTAAATCCAGAAAAATAGTTCATTGTGTGGAAAAATCGTTAAATAGATATTCATCTTTCAATATGCTTTATAAACGAGTGTCAGGAAAACGACAGCAAAAAGAGAAATTCGCAAAACAGAGGTTCGTAAAATGGAGTTCAGGCTGTATATATACATGACGATAAAGATAAGTTTCTCAACTATGAAATATTTCTAGTAAAATAATTTTTAATACGTAAAATTGGGCAACCAGTAAATGCACTTCATAATTAAAATTCCTATGTACTGCATTTTCAAAAATCAGGACGAAAATTGTTCTATTATTGACAAAAGAGCTGTTTCCTCTCATTTTAAATGATTCCATAATTTATTGTAATGTATCAAAAGTATTTTCAGATAAGAATCATAATTTATGCTTTAACTATTAAATTTGTTTATTGATTAGATATGTACAACAAATGTCATTTTAGTTAAGATTTTAAGTAATGCACCACAATTGCAATCTTTGATAATGCATTAAATTTAGGTAATGTACCACATTCGTAATTTTAAATAATATATAAAATTTTTGATAATGTGCCAAAATTGTATCTTTAGGTAATATACCACAATGGCAATTTTAGATAATGCACATAATTTCAGGTAGTGTAACACAATTATAGCTTTAGATATATGTATAAAGTGAATACCTTATATATTCTGATTCCTTGAAAATTTTCAGAGTTCCTAATATTTTCAACATGAGAAAGAACTATGGAATTATTTTATCATACAGAAAATTTGTCTCGGCTTCACAGATTCTTAAACTTGTAATAATCAATGAAGCGAAGAAAGAATACTTTTTTTTATTAAAATCTAACCCAGTGTAAAACAAAATTCATGCCCTTTGCCAACTGAGCCAAATTTGTAAAAGATTAAAGTTGGATTTGATTACCAGTACTTGTACTGCATAAATGAACTGTCTATTTGCCGAATACTTTAAATTTTATGTTAACATTGTTGATAAAAATGCGCAAAATATTGAAACCTTTAATTTATAAATGTGTGTAAAATCTACGTATAACAAATTTATTCTTTTCTGTTAAGAATTTATTGCTAGTTTTATATATTTGAATAACGTTTTCGAATGACTGAAATTTCATTAATAAATTAGATGGAAAAAGAAATAAAAGAGTTTACTTCAACTAAAAATATTTATAGAGTATTTAAAAAAAAATTAAAAATACAGGCTGATTTGAACACAGTTTATTTGAATGCACTTCCATGAACACAATGCAAATTCAGAAAGGAATTTTAAGATAAACATAATTTTTACTTAAAACGGTGGGAAAAAAGATGATTTGATTCAAAACTTCTTTTGTCCTTTAAAAGACCAGCTCCAGTTTTCAAACCATTCATGATATTATTTTTCGTAACAATCTGTGACAACAACAGTGTTTATTCTTTTGTAGAAATGCACCAAAAATTAATCAATATCATGGCGATTCCTATTGTGCAGTTTTCCAATCCATGAGATGAAAGGAACCTAAACAATGTCTTTTTAAATACTAAGTACTTGCATAGTTTTTTTTAACAAACAAGAATTTGTGTACAAGAAAAGCATTGGGTTGTTTTACGTTTTGATTCTTTTAATTTGCAAAAATTAATTTCTGTAGAGTAATATTTGCTTACTCCGTTTCTTTTCCCTTTTCATATGGTAAGCTATAAAGTATTTTAGCTTTTGCGTAGAATGAGTACAAGAAATGAATAATGCATTTACCTACTAAAAGTTTAGGATATTATCATGAAGTAGTAAGATTTTGAAAAAAAGATATGTAAAATATAAGAATTCGTTCAAATTAATACAGTGCTTCTCAAACTTTCAATACTTGCGACCTAATTTTCAGTCATAATTTTCTTCACAGCCCCTTCCCCATCAAAATAATAACAATGTATTGAATTCAATAATAACGTTCTTTGACGAAAATCTACAATACGAATTTAATTACGAACCTTAAAAATTATCAAGATAAGTATCAGCTTTTTTATATAATTTTATATATATGACAAGCCCATGGGGTCACTAGTAATTGTTAAACTTATTCTTAACTTAGCATTGTTAAATAAATTATCAAATACAGTGTGCAGTACTGATATATTTATAAATATATTACATCAGTGTAAATGCTATTTTATTTTTATTATGTCAGAACGTATTTTGTTTTGCTTCTTTCAGTAAATTAATAATATTTTTAAATAATGCTTTATTTTCGACTTTTCGATATGCTCGCACCCCCTCACGTTGGGCTATCATGCCCCCTAGGGGGACGTGCCACACAGTTTGAGAAACGCTGATTTAATATGTTAAATATTTATATACTGCTACAATGTTAAAATGAATTTTTAGTATACTATATATACATAACCGTACTTTTATTAACTTTTTCAAATGTATAAAATTCAACAATGAAAACAGCAAAAACAATGCAAAGCTTCAAACTAATATTATTTGTAAATTTTGTTTAAATATTTTTCGATTGTAAAGAAACGTCAAAAATATTCTGATCCATGTCCGAATGTTTCACAAAAGTATCGGAATAGCTGTTTAGTTAATTAAAACAGTATCGAGGAGAAGTTTCCCTAAAAATTTATTTGGTGTGTAAAATTTCTTAATTGCATATTTAAAGAAAATATTTTCTGATAAATAGCAAATTTATCTTTCGCTAAATGGAAACGAATGCTCTTATTGAAATGCATTTATTAATTTCTCTATCTGAAAGGTTTCCATTTAAACCCTAATCAGTTCCTAGAGCAGGTTCAGAAACCACCATTTGGACGTTCTGTGAAAAATGATGTGGAAAATAATGTTTCGTGTTTACATGCAATTTATTGCTTCTCTAATTAATCTCTTATCATTCAAGATAAAAGTTAAATTTAAATTTTGCATTACTTACACAAATTTCAAATATTCAGAGTATTAATTTTAAAAGTTGGGTGTATATGTCGAACAATATAAGGTCTCACTGAAAGTTTTTCTTGTTTTTAAAATAAAGAAAAATGATAAATTTTTCATACCTTGAATAATTTTTATTAAATAATATAATCACATTATCACCAGCGAAAAAAAAATTTGTATGTCCAATTTTTAAAAAAATGCCTCATCCCTCAAAGCGAAGAACTGAATCACTGCTTGTCTGATGTGTTCTTCGTTTTTAAATTTTTTACCCAGCAAACTTTTTTGAAAGGACAGTAACTTGATAATCGGTGAGTGCTATGTCCGGGGAGTAAGGTGCTGCAATAGAATTTTCCATCTTAACTCAGCAAGTTTATGACGAGTTTCTAAAGCAGCATGTTTTTTAGCATTATCATGAAGCAGTACAGTTTCTTTCCAATGGAACATCGCCAAGCGGGTTTTCATGGAGTACTTTTTTTTTGTTTTTAAATTATTCCATTGTTGACAGCACTTCTCCCAAATTTGGCTTTCCGTTCGCTTTCAACAGCTCAAAATGTATTGGTCCTCGAATATCTCACCATATACACATTCTATTACTGAGGCTCAACTTTGGTTTAGAGGCTGTTGTTTTTACGATGATTTCATAGCTAATTCTTCCCTCAGATATCATGCCGTCCTAGAAGGGTACAATTTTATCCTTCACAAGCAAAACTGTGCATAAGATGACACAATCATTCAAACTCTTCTCACTGATCTTTGAGCCCCCCCCCCCTCTAAAATATTTCCACACCACTCCTAGTTTCCGAATATGGTCTGAAATGGTTGTTGAGCTGTGTGAAACCTTTTCAGCATCTCTGATATTGCCGAAAAAGGATTTTGCTCTAAGAAAGAGCAGCTTGTCAGAAAAGTCGAAATCACCTGCTTGCAATTTTTCGAACCATCTTGTACATGTTCTGTCAGAAACAGTACCTTCACCAAACACTTTCAATACATTTCTATAGGCTATTTAACATTATTCCTTGTCAGAATTTTACAAAATACAGTGGCGTAAATGAAATTTATTAATAGCCATGGGTTCACAATCTCGTGTCTCTCACTTAATACCATCATGAATCCTCCTTGATTTAATTCATTTGCTAGATTAATATGCATACGTTTATAGATAAAATATAGGGCCAGATATGCGTCAAATGTGAATATAAGCATACTTGTTGAAACTTGTATAACCCAGTGCTTCTTAAACTTTCACTATTTGCGATCCAATATTCAATCAAAATTTTCATCACGCCCCCTCCACACAATAACAATGTATTGAGTTCAATAATACTATACTTTGACACTAAAGATTCATCACGGCATTAACCTCTTAAGTGCCACCGACGTAGATAAACGTCTCACTGAACCAAATCGATAATTTCCCCGAACGTACATATGCGTCTTTCCAAAATACGATCTTTTCTGTACACTATTATCCATAAAATTATTCCGAAGGCTTTAGAATGCAACAAAAGGACTATGACAGTGTTAGCGAAGGATTTAATTATATTTCACAGATGATTTTATTTTTCTTCCTTCTTCTAATCCCTCCTAATACATCACAAACGCGTGCCTACGTAGAAAACGGTGGCATTGGGAAGTGAATCGAGTAACTTTTAATCGGCAAGGGTTAATTATAAACCGAAAATTACCAAGATAAATACTAATTTTTGGATAGGGTTTTTCATATTACAATCTCATAACTATTAATCTTTTTCATATCTTAGTATTGTTAAATTAATTATAAAATACATTGTGTAGTGCTCATACATTTTATAAGTGTATATGAGTGTAAATATGTACTTTATTTTTTATTATGCTAGAATGTATTTTCTTTGTTTACTTTCCATAAATTAATAATTTTTAAAATAATCTTTTATTTTCAACTTTTAAATATGCTTGTGCCCCCCTCGTAGAGTTATTACAACCCCCTACGGGGGTGCGCCTTACAGTTTGAGAAACATTGTTTTAACCTGAAGGAACAGAACTGCCAGGTGCATTTAATATTATCAAATAAATCGTAACTTCAACATTCATTTGAATTGCATTGGAACTTTGTGCATATATGCTTGTTAAATAAAAATGGTACATATGTTAATAGCTGTATTGAATTATCTTTGAAGCCCTAAAATTTTCTCTAACTGAGAACTATTGATTCAATATAAAACGCTTGTTTTGAACAACCTTTTAAAACTGTTTTTAATATTGGCATTCATATTTGATCTGAATCACATGGAATCCGTAAAGAACTGATTTTAAGCTTTAAATAACCAATTTATTAAAAATCTTTACTGTTAATTATTTTCTTTTCTGCACAATTTTTAAGAATATGGCACTAGGATGGTAAAAGTAAATAAATTTTGTAGCTTAACTTGATTATTAAATTGTTGAATATCTTGAAAAATAATACAGTAAAATTATTTACAAGTAGTTGATTTTAATAGGTATTAAAAAACCAAATTAACTTATTAAGTAATTAAATGTCAAGAAATACGTTTTTAAATAAAAACGTTAAAGGATGGTTTAAAATGATGATCTGCTGAATTAATTCATCTGAAACTAATTATTTTATATGCTGACAGCTGATATTACTTCAAATTTGTTATATTGAGTTTAAAAATCAAATATCTCTTAAAAATGTTATCGCTGAGAGGAAGTTCCAGTTAACAATAAAGTAGCGTACTATTCATAAATATGCATACAGATATTTTTAATAGTTCTTAAAAATAAATATTAAAAATGGTTTATGGAAGATGGGAAATTTTGTAAAAGGTAATTTATATTTTTCATTAGTTTTGAGCTCAAAGGATGTTACTCTGTTTTAAAAACAAGGAAGTTTGTGAAAAGGTTTAATTTTTCATTCGGCAAAGGAACTACAAAATGCTTAGGCTACTAAAAACAAAGTAATAAGCTGATTCAAAGAAATTTTGAACTTATGGTGCATGAAAAATGCGTAGTTTTTTTAAAAGATAATCTTTAGTCATTTAATGAAAACAAATTTTTTTCCCTTGAAGAGAAATTTTGTAACAAAAAGATTGCAAGTGTGGACTAGAAAATAATACAAAATTTCAACTTGAAAATCATAAATCATTTTCCGCATACATCGAACTCTATGTTTCTATGGCAAATCTTTATTTTTCTTCGAAATTCTACAAAACTGCTAAAAGAGAACTTAAAATAATATCATTTATAACGTTGGTATCATTTATATATTTGAAATAAAGAGAAAGAAAACTTTCGTTGATAGATTATATTAAAAAGTACCGGATGGAAGCTCGTTATTTTAGAAGGTGATTATAGATTAAAGAAAAATATTCTTATTTTAATGGAAAATGATCATTTATACTTTTTATTCAAATGTTTTACTATAGAAATGGACTTAAATAAATGAATGAGATTTTCTTGCTTGGGAGTACTGAGAGGATACTAAAACTGTAACGTTTGATTCTATAAACAGAAATAATAAGAGAGTAATAAAATTAATGCATCTGAGTAAATTAATATGTTTAATTTTTCTCTCACTTTGTTTGTTATACTAACATTATAATTTTTTTAAACGTAGATAGATAAAACGTGTCATTACTCTTATAATAATTAAAGACCTTGCTTTATCCCCTAGCATTTTAAAATTAGTATGCTTTAATAAAAATTTTACAATATTCAAACGCCCGAGGTAAATTAGATCCAATTCACCTGATAAATTGATATCTTATGAGAATTTTTTTTAAAAATTCTTAATGTATTTTTTTTTATTTTAAAGCACTCGTTTGTTTTAACACATGTATTTCTATATATTTCCGTGATTATAAATATTTTTTAAGATTTATGCATGAAATCTAAATTTTGTATTTCTTACTCGATTAAACCTAGTTGAGATTTTATCTTTATTTTAAAATTGTGTTTTAATCTTAATATCAATTTTAATATAAGTAGATAAAACAGAATTGTGTTTCTTATTTATTCGAAAAAAGGTTCTTGGATTATATGCATTCTAGTTTAAGGAATTTACAATATAATGAATGCCAAATTTTAGTTAAATCAAATCTATTAAATATGTTTCTTAGATATTGTACTAAAATAAGCGTCAGATTTACCAAATATTCAGTATGTATAAACCAGAAATTGATAAAAATGTTTGAAACATGTTCAAACTGAAGTTCCTATTTTATGGTGTTTTTAATGAAAAAAGTACTTTCATTTTTATTTTAAAAAAAACTTTCACTGAATAAAGGTATAAAAACGGAAAATTCAAAAGGATTGCATTTTTTATTTTTTGAATATAAACTCGTCTGTTGAACAATTTTTAAAATAATTATTTTATCAGCATTTGCTTTATTTTTTACTTAAAGTTCCTTTATATATTAAAAGGAATGTATTAATTGTTTAAATACACTTAAATATCATTTACTGAAAGGAATGTATCTATTATTTAAATAGAATTAAATAAATTATTTGTATGTATACACGATAAAACTATTCTGCAAACATTATTAGAAAATTGAAATTATACAAATTGAACTGCATCTGTATTTTCTCTTTAAAATGTATAATGGCAAAATTCTTCCTTAAAATATTGTTTTACGTATCGAGTGAAAATTTTTCTAGTAAGATTGATGCTTTTTGGTGGATTTCAGGGGAGAATAGTAGAATTGAATATGAATGTGAGGTATTTCCTTTCCTTTCTTGATGTATATCATAAATCAGACTTATTGAGCATTTTTTTTCATGTAACCATTTCTCTAACTTCTCTTGCGTTTTTCCATTAGCAAGACTTTTTGAGATTGATTTTGTTTGGAAATGATTGTCATTCTTTTTAGAAAGAAGATTCATATTATTTTTCATCCTGATAATTACAGAAGAGACTATTTAATGATTTTTGCATTTTTTTTTGAGATATATATTAAAAATTTTCTTTTAAAAATGCTAGATCTAGATATCGTGCAATATTCATGCCTGTTAGCCATTTTATTTAACATATTGGAAATTCTTCATTTCTTTTCTATTAGTTTTTTTCATTAACTATATATATTTTAATATGAACAGGTGTATAGTAGAAAATATTTAAGTGTGGTGCAAAAAATGTATACATTTTCTTGTTCATTTATTGAATTGATGAATATGAAGAACACCATGTAATATTAATGTTAGAAGACCGATTGAATTTACTTACTGGCTTTGGTAATAAAGTAGCTATACGTTTAACAAAAGTTTAAACGGAATATTTAAGAGAAACTTTGATATTACAGGTTATAAAATTATGAGTAAAATTACATTCATTATCTTTCTACTTTTCATAAACGCGCTCACTCGTACTAAGTTATAATGCCGTTTTTCTTAACGATTTTGTTTTTTGCTACTGAGAAACTATTATCTTTAAAAGGGTCTTAAGCGTAAGAATTGATTACTAACATATACATTGGTAATATTATCACAAAATCTCAAATGGAATAATTTCTTCAAAAAGTATTTATTAACCATCTATTAGAGATATCTGCAATATTTTTACGACGAAAATACTAATCAGTTTAACCTCCTGAGATCCGAGACAAAAGTAAAAGCTTGATATTTTGTAAAAGGTACTTAAATAGTTGTTTTAATCATT
>BMAO01035044.1:0-36923 GCA_019973975.1 Trichonephila clavata
AATTATTGTTGTTTCCAATCAATATGTGAAAACTTGGAATTTTCAATTAAAAATTGAGCCCTCAAAAATAATGAAAACTTTAAAGACATTCTAAAGGCTTTGCGCATGCGCGAGAATCATTATTATCCCCCCCCCCTCTGTTTAACGCTCAGCGGCGAAGGTCAAACTTGCTGTTGCAATATTTTTTCCGTTATTGAAATGTGAGTGAGGGATTTTTAAAAAGTCCCACTGTTCACCTAGTCCAGAGTTTTTTGGCGACGGACTTCGAAATTTTCAATTTAAAACTTTTAGAATCAGTGATTTTAAAAAAAAGCCAAAAACTTTTTTGAACAAATTTTAATAAAACACTCAAAATACTTAAATCAATCATTTAATAATTTCTTCTTTTATAAAGGTAATTGCATGAAACTTTTTCCCCCGAGTCGAATATTTCAAAAAAATCCTCACAATTTTACTCCAAGAATTAAAATAGTAGTGAAATTTTGTAATTTTAAAAATTTATACTTTCTGTCTTTTTTTCAGCATACAACTAATTTTAAAAAGACTACATTTTCGTTTCCGGGAAATAAAAAATTGCAACGAAAGAATTGGAAAGTGAGTGGGTGATTTTAAAATTCACCCTGTTTGCCTATTCGAAAATTTTTGGTGACGGAACTCGAAATTTTCAACCATTCTCAAGTGACGAGAACGACACCTGAGCTTTCACCCATCTTTAATAATTACCACACCACACCAACGCAAGAACAAATTTCGAAAAAGGGATTTTTTATGACATAGTTAGAGAAATCACTCACATCGCGCGCATACACACACACACACAAGTGCTATCGGCCTGAAGGAAACACGAAATTTCCATGGGGATGAAATTATTCACTCAGGAAAAGGAAAGAATTGGAAAGTGAGTGGGTGATTTTTAAATTCGAACTGTTTGCCTATTCAAGGGTTTTTGGTGACGGACCTCGAAATTTTCAACCATGCTCAAGTGACGAGGACGACACCTGAGCATTAACCCATCTTTTAGAATTACCACATCACACCAACGCAAGAACAAATTTCGAAAAAGGGAGTTTTTATGACATAGTTAAAGAAATCACTCACATCGCGCGCATACACACACACACACACACACAAGTGCTATCGGCCTGAGGGAAACACGAAATTTCCATGGGGATGAAGTTATTCACTCGGTTAAACGAAGGAATTGGGGAGTGAGTGGGTGATTTTTAAATTCGCACTGTTTGCCTATTCGAGGGTTTTTGGTGACGGACCTCGAAATTTTCAACCATGCTCAAGTGACGAGGACGACACATGAGCTTTCACCCACCTTTAATAATTACCACACCACACCAACGCAAGAACAAATTTCGAAAAAGGGAGTTTTTATGAGATTGTTAAAGAAATCACTCACATCGCACGCACGCACACACAAGTGCTATCGGCCTGAGGGAAACACGAAATTTCCATGAGGGTGAAGTTATTCAGTCGGTAAAAGCCCGTGCAACGCAGGGCTAAGCGGAGAGGAAAGAAACAAAGAAATCAAAGTAATTTCGGAAAATAATATTGGAAGTGCTGAATTTGTGAAGTTGAGTGAATATTAACGTCCCACTGTTCAGCAACACGAGGCCTTTTGGGGACGGTCCGGTAATTTTGAACCATGGTCAAGTGACGCGGACGACACATGAGCTGGCACCCTTTCTCATAACTACCACACCACACCACACCAACGGGAGGACGTTTGAGCTCTCGACATAATTTATGTGCATTTAACCCCTACACGGCGGGTCTTCAGTGGCACTAGGATCGAGAATTTGCGAAGAGAAGGGAAAATGTTAAGCAACAAAGCCATGACACGCACTCACGGGACATGCATTCACATCGTACGCGTGAAACCCCACAAAAGTGTTGGCGTTAGAATAAAAGGAGGAAATTAACATGGGGATTAAGTTATACCCTCGGTTTAAGCCCGTACAACGCCGGGCCATGAAAGCTAGT
The DNA here is from genome assembly GCA_019973975.1 of Trichonephila clavata. Lineage (NCBI taxonomy): Eukaryota > Metazoa > Arthropoda > Arachnida > Araneae > Nephilidae > Trichonephila > Trichonephila clavata. The sequence goes on from BMAO01035044.1 coordinate 1,993, forward strand.
CTACACTATTAAAATTCGAAGGTAAACAAACGTATTTATCTATCTATCTATCTATGTGCGTCTATCTTCTCACGAACAGCACCACGCAGAAAGTCGCCGAAGGTACCAAAAGATCGGGAATTTTCCGGGGAAGCCGCATTGCCCATTTATATTCCGATATTGTAATTAGTTAAAAAGATATTAATTAAAAACCTTAAAACGCCTAATTGTTTTACTCCTGCCGGTTGTTTACTTGGCGGAACTTCCCTTCCGTTTCGGCCGAGCGGTAATCTTACGTTTTCCACCATATTAAAATTCTCATCTAATTTTCGGTGTCGAAAGTAGACAAAAAATAATTACAGAATCGGAAAGATCATTTATTTCGCCACGATACGGTATAATTTTTTTTGTAAAATAACGATACTTTCTATTTTTTTTTTTAAATTTTTTAAAATAGTGTTAAAACTGATGCGTTTTTATGAAAATTATTTCTAAATCGTTGGGTATGAATTACTTTTCGTGTTATTAAATCGATATTCTACAAAATTAACTTCAAGCCTTTCTCTTTTAGATCCCATTCATTTAAAAAATAAAATTCCTAAAACTTTTTTTTTAAAGAATTTTTAAAAGTAGTCCCAATTTTTACTTCACATTTACTTCGTCATTTATGAAGGTAATCTCACAAAACCTTTTTTCCGTGTGTACAGTAATATTATCCGTAACATATACGAAGATTGAAAAATTGCTTCAAAATTACGGATTTTAAAAAACATTTTGTGATTTTCGTAAACTTATGTTTTTCTGAGAAATAAATTAAAAAGTTGTAATTTGTACACTTTTTATTTCAAAGTACGTTATTTTTGCAAATAGTTGGTGATGTTTGAGAGCATTAACGTAAAAATTATGCCCTTAAAATGAAGGTAATGATTTTTAAAATAATTTAAAATACGCGATTTTACATTTAGCCAAACATTGGCGTCGAAAATTAGCTTTGCGCCAAAGACATTTGACCTGTTTCGCCTTCGACCGCATCTAACTCAAGGGTTACACTAAAAAAATTCTGCCTTAAACAGGGGGAAATCAGTAACTTTGGCAAGTAAAAAAAAAAATGCGAGTGAAAAAAAAATTTTTTTCCGTCATCCGACGTTTTCAACCATCTTAAAATTGTCATGGAATTTTCGGTGTTCAAATCAGACAAAAAATAATTACAGAATCGGAAAGATCGTTTATTTCGCCACGATACGGTATAATTATTTTTGTAAAATAACGATATTTTCTATTTTTTCCGAATTTTTTAAAATAGTGTTAAAACTGATGCGTTTTTATGAAAATTATTTCTAAATGGTTGGGTATGAATTACTTTTCGTGTTATTAAATCTATATTCTACACTAATTAACTTCAAGCCTTTCTCTTTTAGATCCATTCATTTAAAAAATAAAATTCCCAAAACTTTTTTTTTAAAGAATTTTTAAAAAGTAGTCCCAATTTTTACTTCATGCGGAGTGATATCGTGTAGCTCGGAGTTAGAATCAACGGATTACGATTTTTTCATTTCTGCTAATTTTTCCCACGTAAATTAATTGTACTGGTAAATACTTATTCTAACATGTGATTCTCTGTTATTTTTATGTACTTTTCATTTTTTTTTTTTTTTTTTTTTGTTTAAATATACCATCCTTTAAGCAGCATATCCAAGATCACTCGATTAAATTTTTTGATTCACTCAATAGCTCTGATAATATTAATATGCAAAACCTTGAAAATTATACAGCCAATTTTAAGAGGAAGCGACCCAGGAGAATTCTCCTGGACTCGTACAATCCTCCATAACTTAAATTTCTCTTTTTATTTGCTAAATTCAATTCTCTTAACTATTTTTGATCCACTTTTATTTATTGCATTCAATGTTAACTGCTCTTGTGGCGGAGTGCTCAGAGCTCCCGCTACACTCAAGACTGTAACTGCAGCACTGCCGTACGCAGTCAATGCGAAGGAGGGTGTCCGCCTCGCAGAAACCCGCCGGTCGTTTTTTTCATACTTGTCTTAAATTTTTTCTCGTACTTGACATTGCGTCGCCACACATCATTACACGCAAAAGGAAATATTCTGAAATATATTTTCTATCACATGTATTATTTTATTTTTGAATTTTATACTGTGAATATGTTAATAAAGGCTTATGAACATTTTAAATCAATTTTATCATAAAATAATTAATAAGTTAGTTTTGTATAAAAAAAAACTTTTTTTCTTCAGATACGTGTTTAAATAATTTAATTAACACAGTGTCGAATGAAAAACTAAAATTAAAATAAAAAAATTAAATGTTTTTATCAGATAGTATTATTTTCTTTTTGAATGATTTTTTTCAGTGAATGTGTACTTATAACTAGGTTTTTCACATAGTGTTTTTCTTAGCACTTACATATGTTTAATCAAACATCCAAACGTTTCAAGAGCTATCTGCAGAATTTTTTTTATTATTATTTATAGATAATGTGGATTTAAATTAATATATTTTTTAAAATCAAATGAATATTTCTATTATTTCCTTATTAAATTAATTATTTGTTAATAAAAAGTATATCGCCTATTATTTTGGATAAAAATACGTTCTAGAGAGACATTTTTAAGCTAACTGTAAGTAGCGATTGATTGATTAATGAAAACCTGAAAATTATTTTATTATTTTAGAATCCTAAAAATTATCTATTATTAAAAAATGATGATTTTTTTTTTTACTCAAGCATCAAAATAGTTTTCTTTTTATTGTTTAAATTTATTATTTTTTTACCAAAGCAATATAGTTTTTGATATGTCATGAATAGAAACTTGAAGATAAATCTTATATCTGAGGGGAGAGTCAGGGGGAAAATAGTTCTACACTCAAAAAAGCCACTGTAACACCGTGCTGTAGAAAGAGAACTGAAACCTGTTTGACATTAGTAAGATCTGGAAAATATTTTTTTTTCGAAAAAGGGAATTGTAGTGACGTTAATATAAAGGAATCACACACATACCAGGAACTTTGATAAAGGAAGGTGAATTTCCATGGCAGTATGTTATGCATTCGAAACAAATTTTAATAAAACACTCAAAATACTTAAAACAATCATTTAATAATTTCTTCTTTTATAAAGATAATTGCCTGAAACATTTTTCCCGTGTGTCGAATATTTCAAAAAATCCTGACTATTTTACTTCAATATTTAAAATAGTAGTAAAATCTTGAAATTTGAAAAATTTCTACTTTTCTGTCTTTTTTCAACATACAACTATCTTTAAAAAGGCTACATTTTCGTTTCCGGGGACTAAAAAATTGCAACGAAAGAACTGAAAACTGAGTGAGTGATTTTTAAATTCGCACTGTTCGCCTATTCGAGGGTTATTGGCGATGGACCTCGAAATTTTCAACCATGGTCAAGTGACGAGGACGACACCTGAGCTTTCACCCATCTCTAATAATTAGAACACCACACCAACGCAAGAACAAATTTCGAAAAAAGGAGTTTTAATGACATAGTTAAAGAAATCACTCTCATCGCGCACATAAGTGCTATCGGCCTGAGGGAAACACGAAATTTCCATGGGGATGAAGTTATTCACTCGGTAAAAGCCCGTGCAACACCGGGCTAAGCGGAGAGGAAAGAAACAAAGGAATCAAAGTTATTTCGAAAAATAATATTGGAAGTGTTGAATTTGTCAAGAGAAGGGAAAATGTTAAGCGGCAAAGCCATGACAAGCACTCACGGGTCATGCACTCCCATCGTACGCGTCAAAACCACACAAAAGTGTTGGCGTCAGAAAGAAAGGAGGAAATTAACATGGGGATTAAGTTATACTCTCGGTATAACTTAATCCCCATGTTAATTTCACATATGCACATATGTATGCACTCGGTAAAAGCCCGTGCAACGCCGGGCCATGAAAGCTAGTTTTATTTTAACAGCAATGAATCTGTTATGTTGCATTTTACTTTTTTATGCATATTTTGTATTTTGGGATTCAGGAAGGATTTCATTAGATAGTCTTTTCTGTTGTAGTGATATTTATATTCTAATTACATTACAGTTGTGAAAGACTTCTAAAACTTTAAAATTGTGATGATTCAAGAGTTTATAGAAGGTGTTTGAATTTGTATGATCAGATGATATGAATGCTTGTTATTAAGGCTAACAAATAATTATTTAAAATATTATATGAAATATAGAATATTAATTTTATATATTTTAAGTCAGTAATGTATATATAGAGAGAAGTATCGACCTACTGGGGAACCCATCTTTCCTATTTCAAATTTTTTTTTATTAAAGCCGTGAGTAACCTAGTGGTTAGAGCATAGGACTCCAGACCGGAGGGGGTCTGGGTTCGGTACCCGATACCCCCAAATACCCACCAACAACACACGGAGTACGTGCTCGTTAAATCAGTGGGTCCGAAAGTTTGGTGGGTAGTCGCAGCAGAAACCACAAGTGCCGGGGGCTGAAGAATATTTCCCTCCCCTCCAATTCTATGTCTAAATTGTCAAGGTGGAGATAGGTGATGTCGCCATCTATCGTTAAGAAGTCCAAAAGTCCAACCTGTTTCACAGGCTCTGGCAACTTTCATTCTTTCCCGAAGGGAAGGACGCTACAACAACAACAAGTAATGTATTAAACTTCCAAGGTAATAGGAAAAGTAGCAATTGCACGATATATGATGACTTCAAGGATCTAGCACCCATACAAACCAAGTATATACGAGGGATCTATAGAGGAGGGTCAGGTATATAAAGAGGAGGATCTGGAAACCAGACGGAGCGAGGAGTGAACTTGAAGTTCGAGAATTAGTAAAAGGATTGCAGAGCGTGGAACCTACGACATTGAACAAGCCAAAGATAGTGCCAGCAAGTTACAGTGTAGGATCCGCTACATTAAAGGTACAGGTACTGTACTCTTTATTAAATAGAAGCTAGTTATTAGTGTGCAACGTAGTTGTAATTGAGCGCATTTAAGCTGTCTTAGATTCAGTTGAGGGTCTGTAATAGTATCCCCTTATATTAGAATATCTCACCTCTGCACTCTACCATAGTTCATATACCTTAATTAGAATTGTATTGTGTCAGGTCAATATTTGTTAATAAGAATTAATAAATTACTTAGGTTGGAAATAATGTCTGTGGATTATTCTATTCCTCCTACACCTCTAGCCGGGTTTACAGGTAGACAAGAGGGTTCGGATGTAAGGAGTAACCAGAGGTTACCACTAATTGGTGAGGCACCTAATGGTTAAATTTGTGACGGGTCTATACGCGTCCTTCCACTAACCCTCTGGGGAATTCTTTTGGGCCAGCATTTTCAACCAATCTTCTCCGAAAGGCAGAAAACGTGACATGAAAATTAAGTTTAATATATATATTCTTTATTCGTGAGTCTAGCAGTTAGTGAATTGTGAGTAAATTAGACGTGAAATGAAGTGGTAGTGAAGTGTAGACGTAAACAAAAGGTAAAGAAGCCAGAAGTTAGATAACAAGAAGTTAAGCTAACGAAGAAACGTTAAAGTCTAATTGCAATTGATTAGAAGACTGCCCAAAGTCGGGTATTGGCACTTCGTCTATAGTTAATCATTAGATCGTTATATTAGTAGTGAGGACATTAAATACTTAAGCTCTATGTTAAGTAATATTAGAGGAGAGAGAGAGAGAAAGCCTGCATTATTGAACATATTCTCCCTTTACGCGAATCTCGTCTCTCTCCTGTTTTATTACTGATTTAAGTTTTCTTATTCGTAGTGTTATTTGTGTTTGAGTGTTTATAGTGATAAATAAAATAATTGGATTTCATTATGTCGTATGATCATTTAGTTCCTTCCTCACCTCTAGCTGGGTCACAGGGTAGAAGGCATGTAAAGGCGTTTCAAACTTAAACGTTAGATTTATGTGTTTAAGAGCATTAACTATTGTTTTTTTGACAAATGTCTAGCTCTAACGCAATAGTTTGTGTTGAAACATTTCTGTCGTGATCAATGATTAGCTTTAACTGGTAACAATAAACCTCAATAGGGCGACCAAAACTGGTTCATCTTCAATGTCGTAATTCACAGCTTTAAACTTTACAAACCAAACTTTTACTGTATTGTAAGAAACAATATTGATCCCTAAAGTTTCACACATTTTTTAGTACCATTCAGTTGCACTGAGCTTATTTCGGAACTCATAGTACATGATCTGTTGATGTGATAGCTCCATTATGAACACTTTTTGGGTACACAAGACTAAGTTTTGACAAACAAATTACACAGTCGTGTAGCTCCAACTTCCAGATTTAGAATGCAAAAACGTGTTTGGAGAAAGGTTAACTACCACGAAAGGGCCGCTGTTGGGATGTAGGTATCTCCCTTTGGCCGAAAACTTTTTACTCAACCCGATATATATTCATAACATGTTAATGTGTGTTGTTGGCAGTAGTGCAAAGAATGTTGAATAATGTTTGTTTGTTAGTTGAATAATGTACCCATAAAGTCGTGATGTTTTATTGTGTTATGAATTAATTACTAAACAAAAATGTAGAGTTATTTCAAGATGTGTTCAGATTTGAAGATTCGTGAAAATATCACATTACTGTGATTAAAATGTGCATTTAATATGGTTGTAATAATCTTGAGAAAAATTCATAAGAAGCATGGCCTTCACTGCAAATGCCAAATGTGTCTTCCCGAGAGACTGTGGATAAAAAATGCACCATTTTCCTTGATTTTTCTGAATTCAATTATAAAAAAAGCTCTGTTCACAGATAAATCTTTATTATTATGCATTATAAAGAATGCACAATTTTTACTAAACTCGATGTCTTGGCTTCTAAGTTTAGCATGTCATGTAAATTTTCAATTTTCGGAAGAGCATTTGAATTTAAAGTGACTATGAACGTAGACAGAAATTAAAAATATTCTATGCTATAGTCATAATTAGTTGCCCGGATATGTTATTTGAACAGTCATTGAAGAGCGAAAGCATTCTAAAGATTTCGAAGAATTGTATTTCAATGCTTTCACGAAGTACTTTTAAATTTTGCAGAACTTTTAATTTTGAAAATGTTTATATTTTCATAGCTGTAAATGGCAAATAGAGAATGATGGTTCACTCAGATACATTGAAGCAGGACAGTTAATCATTAGATCATTTGGAAATTTCTCAATTTTGGAAAAAAGTTAAATAGTAGTACAGAAACCTGTGCCCAGTTGTCCAAGAGTTATCGTCCTCTCCAGTGATCGGTATATTTATATAGTAGAGCCTAAACTGGACCTCAACAACTGTTGCATCAATAGTTTCAGCTTCACTTTGTAAGACGGTATCTCCCAGAAATGTATGCCAAAAAATTCCACATGAAGGGAATGTACGCCTGAATATTGAGTGTTTTTGTTCCACTTATCAAACAATCTCGAGATACAAAATTAAAATACTGTCATGAACATGTCAGTTGGATTTAGAATATGTGTCTCGTCCTTAGTAGTTGTCAAGTGGTACGTCTATATGTGACAATTTTTAAAAAATAGAATTGTTAGAAGTTATTAAAAATAATTTTAAACATTATTGCTGCTTCATCCTTTAACACATTTCCTAAAAAAGAAAAAAAACGAGGTGAAAAGTCTGTCAAAAGAAACATATAAACTTTATTATACACCAAACAAACAAAAAATAATAAAAACAACAAAAGTCGTAGCTGAACCCTTCCATGGACGGCTTCACAGCGAAGACACTAAGTGTCGATTGTTGATCCTCTCTACTATTTCCTTCGTCTGCAAAATAAATCAAAATTAGCATCATTTTTTATGGAAAAAAAGAATTACTTTGATATTATGTGTTAGAACAATGCCTGCACAATTAATATTTTATGTTGGATGCACAGAATTAAAACAAAAAGTTATCTCTTTTATAAATAAAAAATTGAATTGTCTATTTCTACATTAACTTGTGTTAAACTAAAAAGAATTGTTCATTTTACCTATGACTTGTCATTTCATATTTAATTGCTCACGCAACAGAAGATATTCGATACATACATGGAAAAAGAATTCAGATATGAAACTTGTTCCAAAACAAATATTCAATAAATAAAACAAAGCAAGTTTTTCACGTTTTATTTATTTTTAAAAATATATTTAAGAGCTTTTTATTTTATTTATTTTTTTGTAATGGTGCATTAAAATTATCAATGAACATGAAGAAATATATGTTTTGAAAACAATTACAGTGATAAGCAAGAGGAATCGAGTTCTCTCATTATTAAGAAATTTTTCTTGCATACTGTGACGTCGTCACAATGGAGAAAGCGCCTCTATTCATAAACATTTCCACAGCTGGAGAAAACGTGGTTTTAGCTGCATTGTGTTGTATCAGACAGCTGGACCGTCGGCGACGGTGTGTCTGGTGGACACTATGGACCGGGCATCGCTGCATTATTTTCTATTCATGGGCAGTGATTGTACGTCTTGAATGCTGGCGCCTCTGCAGGCAGCGGCGAGGTGTTTGAAGTGCCAGATGTCAGCCGGGCCCTTGTCGCCGGGAACCTTTGAGAGGGACCGGACTTTTGTCATCTCTGCACGAATGGATGTCGTGCAAGACCGTTGGTGCCGGGTGCAAAACCCTGAGGTCGGCCAATGGGGATTGATGAGGGGCGTGGAGTGAACCCGCCCCTAGAGTTTAAAAGAATGGACGAAGGAAGAGACTCGGGAGACTCCTAAGAGAGATACCCAAGAGAGAAGCCTGCTGACGGAGGAAGAGACTCCGGACAGACTCCGAGAGACTCCTGATAGACTCCTGAGAGACTCGTGATAGACTCCTCGAAAGACTCCTAATAGACTACGACGAGAGATTCCCGGAACTGAACCCTGCGGACGGAGGAAGAGACTCCGGACAGACTCGAACTAGGCATTCTTTAATAATTAGCTTAGCGTACATTTTCAATGTTGTGCCAAGACGTTACAGCTAATTAAATTGGTGGCAGCGAGGTGGGATCTGCATTTGGCAAATTAATTAAATGCCCGAATCCTTTTTTATTTAAAATAATTTTTGAGAAAAAAGAAATAACAAAGAGAAAATGCCAGCCGTGTGTGCGAGAAAACTAAAAGAACTTTAAACAACGCAAATTTCTCCTGAGTTCCTGTGATGTCTCCATTCTTATCGTTAAAATGTGTTCCTGTTGCTGGAAAATTTCCGGAGAGCCTGCTGTCCATTTTACTGTATGTGAATCGTGTTGGGTGAATCAACGAAAGAAACAAGCGGAGGAAAGCCGAAAACAGACCCTGATTTCCATCGGCTGATTTTGAAGGAAGTCAAGAGTATTCAGTGTGTGATTCCCGACCAGGTGTGCCATAGATTTTGGCAGTGATTCCAAACAGAAAGGTGAGTCTTTCTTTGAGATTATACTCGGGGCAGCAATTGATTATTATTATTGTTATGATTAATGTATGTAAAATTTTGGTAGTAAAGAATTTACGTACTAGGTAAAGTTAGCAAACACTAGAAAGAGAGACTAGAAAGATTTTTAAAGTTTTGTATGATGTATAAATGTGCGATTTATTAGTATTGTTGTTTGTGAAATATAGTTAAGTATATAGTAGTTATACTTGTTTCTTTGGTACAGTTACTGTGCAGAGTACTGTATTGTTTTTAAGATTTGTGCACATTTGTGAAATATAGTTAAGTATATAGTAGTTATACTTGTTTCGGGGGTACACTAACTGTGTAGAGTACTGTATTGCTTTTAAGATTTGTGCGTTTTTGTGAAATGTAGTTAAGCATACAGTAGTTATACTTGTTTCATTGTTTCAGTTACTGTGGAGAGTACTGCTTTGTTTTTAGGATTTTTGTGAAGTATAGTTAAGTCTAGGTCTAGTGTATTTCTAGTGTGCGTTGAGTTTTTGTATAATTTTTGTGACAATTAAGCTTAGTTTGGTTTTGTGTGTATTAGTGCATCATGGCGTACTTATTAAGGCAAAGAAAAGACGTATTAGTAGAAATGGCGAAAGAAATGGGAGTCGAAGCCGATAATACTGTACCTAAGATAGAAATTAAGAATAGAATTTGTCAGAGTGAATACTATAATGAAGAATTAGTTGAATGTTTGTTGGAGGGTGTTTTGGAAGAAAAACGTGAACGTGAAAATAAGGAACGGGAACTTGAGCGTGAACGTGAAAATAAGGAACGTGAACTTGAAAAATTAAAGGGGTTTGAAGAGCGTAAACTAATGAGGGAACGAGAATTAGAACGATTGAGAGCTGTACGCCACGATAAGTTACAAAAACGGGTATCTCATCTAAAAGTAGAAGATAGTCGAGAATTGCGCACAGGAGAGTTATTTGTCAGGAAATCGGTCCATGGAAGTTAGTGAACCGATTAAAAAGTGTAGGCCGGTGAGTAATCCGGATGTTGATAAAAGTGAAAAAATCGCAATGCCTTCTGAAGTTAGAATTGAGATTTGTGACCCCCCGGTGAAACGCACGTGTGTTAATCCCTTGTCCGAAGTGAGAGGGGTAGGAAAAGAGAAGGATAAACTGTCTAGGCTTGAGAAAGGAAAAGAAGTCGATATTTTTGGAATTCGTGATTGTGAATGGAAGGTGGGGTCAAGGGTAGTTAAGGAGAGTGTTACAGCTGTGATGACGGTTGCACAGCCAGTAATAAATCATGAGGACATAGGAGTAAGTTCTCAAGGATTGATAGTAGATACGGGTTTTACTATCCCTGCAACATTGAGTTGTGAAATTAAGAATGATGAAAAGGAGGCTAGTCAACTCTCAGTTGAAAGGGGAGCGGGCCTAACAGTAGGTCATAAAAGTTTTCAAAACCCTACAATGGCTAGTATAAAAGCGGAACAGAGGAAAGGGAAAGAAATTTACGCGTGCGCCGTTGTTAGGAAAGATGTCGGAGATAAATCAACAATGCGTTTGATTCCCTCCAATTCAAAGGGCATTGATAAGAATTGGTTAGGGGATGGTAAAATGACAAGTTCAGAATTTAATTACGATTTACCCAGAAAAAGGGATCGTAGTGCAATTTATCGTGTAAATTTAGTAAAACTGTATCGTAGGAGGCCGGAATCTGTAAATTTTGTTACAGAAAATAGCTCGGAGGGAATAGAGAAAGAAACCGAATTCCCCTATCCGGTAAAGCTATTTATGGATTTTGACTTTCGGGGTGTTTTAAGGGAAAGTCAACTGCACTTTAAATTACCGCCCGATAGAATTAACTATTTACGAATGGCCGTTGATAGAGATAAAGAAAGGTTTCCTCCAGATCCAGGGACGATTTCTTTAATGCAGAGGGATAATCAGTTAATTAGAGGAAAATTTTTTAAAATTAAAACTTTTTGGATATACCTGAGATTAATTAATACTCTAAGAGAGGAGTTTGTGTATCCTAGGGATGTGAGTGTAATCGAGATGGGGCAGTTCAATCGTACACTGTCGGCTGTTAAGTTAAGAAAAGTGAACCGATACCCATACCCGTATATTAAGTATACGCGTTTGAACCAGGTGACGCGAGCCGAGTTTCATCTTTGGTTAAAAATGGAAGGTCTTGTAAAAATGAATAGCGTGGCCTCGTGGGTCACGGTACTGGATTTGTGGAAGTGGTACTTACGTCGTTCACTCATGCTGACATATCAGAAGTATGCCATATACGTAATGCCATTTGGCATTTACATTAGGAAAAGGAGGTTTAAGATCGTATGCGCATCTGATTATGGATGTAAATTAACTACTCAGGTTTTGGAACGGTTACCGCAGTTTGCTTTACGTCGATTGGTTAATATAGACATCTTGGCGCAAATTTAGAAAAATCGTGTAAAGCAAATAGACTTGGTATTAGAAGGGTTGAGGAGTGTGAGATCGGAATTTATACCGACCAAAGGTAAATTAGAGCAGTGGGAAAATTTCCTACGTGTACTTAATAGAGATGTAGTGAGTTCATTTCGTGAGCTGAGGAAGTACGAGGTTAATTGTATTTTTAATGATAGTGCCATAATTACCACTTTACCCAACGTTGTAGTGGGAAAGATAATGAATTGTGGAATAACTTGTTATCAATATTGTGAGAAAGTGTGCAAAGTGCCAAGATGGAAATTTATTTTTAAATTGATGTTGTTTAGCCCAAATAATTCCAAATGTTTGTTTTTACAGTTTTTTTTATATAATTTTAAAAATCATTTACATTAATTAAAGAAAGTTACATGGAAATGTCATTGGATTAAACAGACTGGAATAAGCAGTCATTTAAAAATTTCCTATTAATTAATTTTACCTTTTATTGTATTTTTGTGTCTATATTACTGTATTGTGTGTATATGGTGGAAACAAAAATTTATGTTACTGAAAATCTTTTGTGTCTCTCAGCCAAGTGTAAGCACATAGATGTCTAGTACAGTAGTTACGTGTGATTTAACGTATAGTAATATTAGTAAAATGTTAGCATTTAACTTATTCTTTTAAAACTCAAGTTTTTAAAGACGAGATGTAACATTAAGAAAATAATCCAAGATTTGAAATTTAAGTTTTTATTGTAAAGTGTGTAAATTCTAATAGAATTTTCGATTTACTTATTATCATATTTTTGAGTGTTTTTTATTGTATTGCTGTCCTGGTTGATCTCATTGTTAAGACATTCTTTTTTTTTGAGTCAGTCATAAGAACAGATCCAACATTGGACCAGAGCAGTCCAGTGAAATGGGCGTTTTCAGGGGGAAGGAGTTGTGACGTCGTCACAATGGAGAAAGCGCCTCTATTCATAAACATTTCCACAGCTGGAGAAAACGTGGTTTTAGCTGCATTGTGTTGTATCAGACAGCTGGACCGTCGGCGACGGTGTGTCTGGTGGACACTATGGACCGGGCATCGCTGCATTATTTTCTATTCATGGGCAGTGATTGTACGTCTTGAATGCTGGCGCCTCTGCAGGCAGCGGCGAGGTGTTTGAAGTGCCAGATGTCAGCCGGGCCCTTGTCGCCGGGAACCTTTGAGAGGGACCGGACTTTTGTCATCTCTGCACGAATGGATGTCGTGCAAGACCGTTGGTGCCGGGTGCAAAATCCTGAGGTCGGCCAATGGGGATTGATGAGGGGCGTGGAGTGAACCCGCCCCTAGAGTTTAAAAGAATGGACGAAGGAAGAGACTCGGGAGACTCCTAAGAGAGATACCCAAGAGAGAAGCCTGCTGACGGAGGAAGAGACTCCGGACAGACTCCGAGAGACTCCTGATAGACTCCTGAGAGACTCGTGATAGACTCCTCGAAAGACTCCTAATAGACTACGACGAGAGATTCCCGGAACTGAACCCTGCGGACGGAGGAAGAGACTCCGGACAGACTCGAACTAGGCATTCTTTAATAATTAGCTTAGCGTACATTTTCAATGTTGTGCCAAGACGTTACAATACGTTTCTTCTATGCTTGTTAAATGAAAATCGAAAATGAATTAGGATTGCTTCTACAATCCGAGGACAACTTCCTTTGAGGAGACTAAATTGTTACTCTTATGTGATCACAAGAGATTCTTCTGCGGTTTGGTGGGTTCACGGGACTCGAGCGCAGAGTCACTTCTCAATCTTTAAACTATATTTCTCACACAATATAATGCATTTTAATGGTTTATCTCTTTGGATCAATTTTAAATTTTTAAGTTAAAATTTTTTGTTTTAAAATTAAAAAAATATCCAATAAAATAAATTTTTTTCTGTTCTTTATTCCTTTCTGCTCAAAAAAGGGGGAAGGGGTGAAATGAACCACCTCCCTTCCGATACTGATTCATTTATTTAAAACTGAAGGACAAATTAAGAGGATAAAGTATCAACAGGAAGTGGTGGCATGAACTGAAAAAATTATTTGAATACATTTTTTTAATGTGTCATTGCTTTTTCACTTGTATTGGAAATTTTTATTGTTTTTGATGAAATTGCAAGAACTTTCGAATAGTATATATATATTCACTTCTCAAACTTTTTTATTATTATTATTTTTAACTTTGAATGCCTGTGTTACGTAATTATGTATGTATTTTGGGAAGTAACTTTTAATTTGTGTTTTGTATATTTACTGTATACTCCTGTAAAAAATGTAAACTAAGATTTTTTGCTCAATAATGACTGAATGCGGGGTTGGTTCCCGAAGAACAAGTTTGTAGCTCTAAACCTCTTCCGATTGAGCTCGATTCTCTTGGGCATTCCATTGCTTTATGATACGACGTTAATATCTACCGGAAAAGATGCCGAGAACGAAACACGATGGAACAAGGAAACAAACGTTGTAGTGGCCTAAGATATTAATTCAACGTACTGTTTCACAAATTTGTAAAGGTATTTTTCTGAAAAAATTATCGCGTGCATTTTAGGATGTCGTAACGGCTAGAGGCACTGTAAATATCTTATTCATTAAGCTTGTCCAGGGGTAAACATTAAGTCGGTCGCGATCGACCTATGAACCGCCAGGACATTTTAGGGTGACCGCCTGAACTAATGTTACTAAATACATACCGAAATATTCAAAATTGGCTGACAGTATGCAGACTGTCTTCTACTGAGCACTAACTTTAGATGAAAATGTTTTTTCTTTCAATGTAATTTGAATTGTTTCATAACAAATGCATCATTTGATATTTTTATATTTGTGACTATTATTATTATGTTGAGTTTTGCTTTAAACGTGGTCTTTGCGACGGATCTTATGTGTCCTTCAATTTACCTCTGGGGGAATTCTTTTGAGCCAGCATTTTTTATCAACCAACATTCTCCAAAAAGACAGAAAGCGTGATTATGCAAATTAAGTTTAATATATATATATATATTCTTTATTCGCGAGGTTGAGAGTTAGTGAAACTTGAATAGATAAGAAGTGAAGTGAATTGTGAATAGATGAGAAATGAAGTAAATTGGCAGGGAAACGTATACATAAACAGTGTAGGAAGCGAGAAGTTGGAATATTAAGAAAGTATTTAGTTCAACTATTGGAGATCTGTTAAAGTCAACGTGTAAGAATAGAAGACTGCAAGAGTTCAAGTCCTGTGATCTTTAATCAAGTTGACGTTAAGAGAGTTAAATTATTAGTGCGGTCGTTAAATAAATAAGCTCTGTATAAAGTTATCTTAAAGGTAGATCTGCATGATTGAATATATTCTCCCCAACGCAATCTCGTCTCACTCCCATTCTATTACTGATTAAATTAATCTTGTTTAAGTGTTGCTTATGTCTAAGTAGAATACAGTGATAAGTAAAATAATTGAAGTTCATCATGTCGTCTGGTCATTTAGTTCCTCCCACACCTATAGACGGGTCACAGGGAAGAAGGACGTAAATTCTTTATATCTTAAAAGTGTCAGTTTATTTTATTGTTGTTATGTAGGTAAGAACCATTGGTGTAGCTAGTTCAGAGTGGGTACTGCATCAAAATTCCTTGGAAAACTAATGATCGGGTTAATAAAAACTTATCATGTTTCAAACTCTAACACAGGTTGGGACCCTGTATCATTGATAAGGCAGTTGCTACGCCCCTGATAAGTATTCATTCCGTACTTATTATTAAGTTATATATAACATATATTAGAGGCCTTTTTCTTAGCTCAGCACACCTGCGCCAATAGAAGGACTGCAATTCCTTGAAAAAAAGAGAAGTAGCCTGTAAAAGTTTGCCTGCCCTTCAGCTAGATGCTACTTATACGAGAGTTGCGGCAAAAATCATGGCAACTATTTTTTTTCTTGAAGATACCAGTCCGGTTGGAAAATGTGACATATACAGACGAAAGGACAAGGTGTAAACGGCATGTGTGGACAATGAATAGCACTGAAATATCGTAACACACTAATTGATTACGGCAGTATACAGGGCAAGATGGCCTTCACGGTGCAAAAGAATGACAGCACAGAACACATAAAGTTGACATGACGATGCGTCTTGATGCCGCTTGCCCTCTCTAACTCCAGTAGCATCCATTGTCTGTCTTCATCCATGAGCTGCTTGATGATGGCACTTGCCAAGTCAGTCCGCACACCGAGCTGTCATCCTGAATGTTGCTCATCACTGGTTGACACACTTCCTTGCTGAAATTTTCCTACCCACCGTGCTACTGTACGGTATGTTAGGGCATTATTCCCAAGGGCTTCCACAAATTCACTGTGACATTCCATCTCATTTCTTCCTCGGAGAACGGCTATTTTGATGTAAGCGTGCATGGGTTACTTCCATCTCACACGCCACTCACCAACTGACTGGTTTCATAGCCCTTGTTGCACTACTACCAGCTATCACAGAGCCATCTGTTGTTCTACATACACACTATGCCTGTAGAACTTCCACTTGACTCATATATGTTTGTGATCCATTCACATATCTACAAGAAAACAAATAGTTGCCATGACATGCCCCAACCCTCGTATATGACCCTAATCGTTGGTGGTAGGTGCAAGTAAACGCCTTGCAGTAGAAGGATGGCAAAATGGAGTACTCACTGTTAGGAACCATTTTGTGGAAGGTCGGAAAATGACGCTGGCCTTTATGGAAAGCTCTTCCTCGGGCGCGATGACGTGCAGGTGGAGGTGATTGACGGAGATAAAAGGAGGCCAGTGGTAACCAATCCTGAAAGAAACAACGAAATCACTTGAGAAGCGCTCTCGTCTCGTACTAATCATTGAGGGTGATGAATTGTTTGATTTGGGAAATTCTTTCTAACAAGTAGCGTGATAAAAAATTAAATCAATTCCTACTTAAGTCAACAAAGAAAAATTTTATTTTATTATATAATTACAATTAATATAAATATTTATAAACATATGACAGAATCACAATATTAAGTGACAAAATAGAACGCGATTTTCCTTGCACAACTTTCCATTTTCCTTTCTTTATATGTTGATGGACAATTTGATTTTAATCTAATTATTCTAATATTGTTGTTAACGTATCCTTCCTAAAGGGAAAAATTAAAGTTGCCAGAGCCAGTGAAACAGGTTGGAATTCTTAACGAAGATGGCGACACCACTTATCTCCACCTCCACAATTTAGGCAAGGAACTGAAGGGGAGGGAAATATTCTCCAGCCCCTGCACTCATGGTTTCTACTGCGACCGCCCACAAGACTTTCGGACCCACTGATTTAACGATCCCGTACTACGTGTGTACTTGGAGGGTATTTTGTGGCATTGGGCATCGAACCCAGGCCCTCCGGTCTGGAGTCCAATGTTCTAACCACTAGGCCACCCATAGCCATAATTATTCTAATGAAATAGTATAGTGAATAAAAATAACATTAGTCCATCCCAGGAAGGATTGGAACCCACGACCTTTGGATTAGAAGTTCAACGCGTTATCCATTGCGCTACAGGGACGCAACGAACTATTTTCCTTTCTATATATGCTGTTGGACTATTACTTTGTTTGTTACTATTTTATTTTTTAATTAAATTAATGAATTAATGTTTGAAAGAACTGTATTAACATATCAAGTGTCATCCACTACAAGTTTAAAAAATATATTTGAGCTTGAGTGGATGAATAGGAAGTGTTTTATTAACGATTGAAAATTTGAACAAGATATATAAATATATAAATAAATATATACAGGGAGAGAGTAAACTAATTGTAGGAATTGATAAAAGAACCATGATACATGTAAATGGAGATTGCTATGTAAAGTGAATAGATTTCGCGGTTTGAAGTAAAATATTGACATAGTGTTAGTCTAAGTAAGGGGTGGACAACTTCGAATAATTTTGCAACCCACGAAATTAATTTACAACTTCATAAAATACGATTATTTTGTGTAATATATTTGTTTTTAGTGCTGTGTTTTGTATAACAAATATATCCCTTTTTTTCTGTTATATAAACTTAGAAGTGGGTGTTGCAACAACCTCCCAACGCTTGTTTCCTGTAACTTTATCTCGCTGCTTATTGCTAGAGCTACGCACACATAGATGTGGGCAGTATTTTCCAAAATGACTTAATTATTTGAATAACAAGGAGCCATTCTTAGCAGAATTTAAAAATAATTGTGATTGTATGATTTTCATTAGAATTAATGAATGAGAGAGAGAGAAGATATTCTCTTTAAGTAATACTACTTAATAATTGAACTCGATTCATACGGTGGGTATAATTTAGAGATTTTTCAACCTCGAGAGCTCTGAATTTTTTTATAAATAAAATAAATTATATATATTCACCGTGCTAAAAAAGATACGCATTGAATATTACGTTTCTACGAGATATTTATGATAATATTTCTTATTTCTGTTAAAGAGGAATGATTTTACCTGGTCGCCATGTCAACCGCCCCTTGTTGCTTAAGAATTTCAGCAGCGATGGCTTCCATCTGATATACTGCAAAAAATGATGATGCATGAAAAGTTATAGAATCTATAAGGTGAACTTTAAAAGTACGAGTTATAAAAGAACATGTAATATTTAAGTCAATTCCTACTTAGATCAACAAAAAAAAATTATTTTAATAATAAAAAATAACAATAAAAATAACGAACGATTTTTCTTTATATATATGGTGTTGGACTATTTTTTATTTGTTTGCTACTATTTATTCATTCATTAAATTTAATTATTCTAATAAAATGGTATAGTAAAAAAGGAAATTACATTCCCAGAAATCTCATTCTTATCTAAACGGTCAGCGTTAGATAATTTTACTGCGGCCCGCAGAGGAAGGGGAGACGTTGATTTTTTATATTTTAGATTGTTTTCATGTCATAGTTTTAATTTAGTTGTATTTAAATATAACTTCAGAATAAAATAACACCAAAAAATGAATATAAAGTGATTTCCATGGAAAGTCGTACAATTCCGAGAGAAATACACTACAGTTAATAATATGGAGATAATTTAATGTTTCTTGGGGGCCCTGTACCATTTGTTCCCCGGCCGGGTACCGGTCCGCGGAGACCACTGATTTAGATTCCGCAAAGGGGGGCACTTAACATTTACAAACCTCTAGTCTTCTCCGGGATTCAAACCCAGGCCCTACGGCACCGCAGTCAGCGTCACTATCCACTGTACCGGCGACGAAGACACAGTGGGAGTTTCAATGTCTTCAGCACAATTAAATCGCGTGGTTTGAAAGGAATTGACCAGCGGAAAGTTTCGATATTGATATTGTTTCATGGAGAGATAAATATCAGCAAAATAGAAAATTTAATTTATTCAAACAAATAAAAATTTGGAGCCATAATGAATGTAATGATTCGATGGGCTTATTTTTTTTAGTCAAATTTTCCCTAGTTTTTTGAAGAAATCATGATATACTACTCAGAAAAAGATAAATTTATAGTACAGCATTTTTGCTTATAAATTTCGCAATGCAGTTTAAATGGGATCTTTAATACACAAATATAAAAATGTATCATAAGGTATATAGTTGTTACGCTATCTCATTTGACAGTTTTTATTTTCAGTGCGGAAAATATTTAATTAAAAAAAAATCAAAATGTCAGTGGCACTGTAAGAAAAACAATGGAGAAGTATGATTCGTCAGTAAATTGAAACATTAATTAATAAGCTCGGTTCTGAAGGTCAACTGATTCAGAATACATACTACATGTCCCGTGACTGTGAAAAAGGGAAAGTTTTCCCCATTGGAATTAGATTCGATTGTGCTCATCAAATGGAAATAAATTTTTGATCCTAAAGTTCCTGCTAGAATTCTAAACGGAAAGGAAATACATTTCAGAACCTGTCAATGTCAATGATCTTCATTCAGCCAAGCTCACCTAAAACAAGCGATTGAGTTGTCTCCAGTGTCACAACATTTTATATTCTTCGATGCATCATAAATATTTCTTTGAAAAATTTTATCCTTTTTTAAATATATATATATATTTTTAAAATTTCAATAGTTATAGCCTAAGTTAAGCACCGAAACTGGTTTCACTGGACAACGTGAGTGCACGGAGAATGTCTTTTGGAATATTCTATGAACTCTGAAATAATATACAGATTAGAAATAAAATGAGATCATATGAATTCAGTCACAAATTATGCTTTATCTGCTTTTCATTTTGAATAAACATGTTTTACTCTTAGAAAATCATTTAGTTAAATAGGGGGCAAGATCGTAGAAATTAATTTCTTTAATCATCTTACACAGCAAGAAAGATAATTTATTCTACGCATTACGAAAAAAAATATATTTAATAAAGAGTATTTTATAACGATCAGAAAGAAAGAAAATAATTTAGGAGGTAGTTAAGTAAGTTTTGTTTTTTTAAAACGAAATTAATGTTTGTAAATCAAATTTTTCTAAAATATCCAGGCATTGGTTTCGAAAACTTGAGACTCTGTAGAAGAAAAAAAATTTAGGGATATATCTTCTGATTTTGGCCATCTACTCGTAGTATTAATTTATTTACCATGATCTCAACAAAGTAGAGAACTGTTTCAATTGTAAAATTCCGTGTCTTCTTTTGGTGAGAGAGTTTAAAAATAATTTTTTTATTTAAAAGTAGTTCTGAGGCCTGTGATCACATTGGTGTAAGCTGAATTTGGAACGTATAGAATTTGGGGGGAATGATTATAAACTATAAATTTTGGCAGATTTTATTACAGAAATGATTTTACATGATTTTTTTTAACGTAGTTAGGTTTAACAAGAAAAATCACGCAGTCCTGAACGGGTGTTAAAAGTTCGCTTTAAATCAAAAGTATAATTCGATTTTTACGACAAAAAGCTATAGAAGTTTGTTTGCTATAGAAGTGTAAAAAATATAGACGTACAAAAATATCTATCTTAGGAAATGAAGAATGCAGTTTACTTACGCATTGGTATGTGGTAGGGCTTGAGTTTCACAGCGTCTTTGATGTGGTCCTTGGGAATGACGAGGTAGTGATGTGAGGCGGCGGGCGTAATGTTCCGGAAGGCAACGAAATTGTCATCCTGATATCACAGAAAAATCATTTTTGTAATGTACCAATCAAGAAACAGAACAACTTGTTACTTTTTTACGCGTTTCGTTCTTAAATATTTAGACTCAAGAACACGCGAAAAAATAGTTTTGTTAAAAGTTTATGCTATGGAACATTTAAAGGGGAATTACTGATTTTTCCCAGTTTTAATTTTGGTCACCGATACAGGGCGAACCGTTGTTTAATTGTGTAGAAGCGTGTTCTGAATTTCCACTGTTATTCGAAATCCTTTGAATATGCCATGTTCTTCGATGATTCGCTGAAAATCTTGTCTTTTATTAAAAAAAAATTTTTTTTTTAAACACAACTGTTTATTTATTCATAATTATCACAGTAAAAAGTTACATGCACAGGTTCATTGCCATCTATATTCTACACACAGAACAATAACAAACATGTATATGAAATCAAAGTAGTAGTGCATATTTTCAGTTAAAATTACAGTAAACACAGTTTTATCACAATACAAAATAAATCACAATTATTATAACAGGTAGGTGACAGAACAAATCTGTGAGAGAAACAAGTGATCTTTTTAAAAGAGAAGTAGTACTTCACTTGTAAAAGGTCTCTGAGACGGATGGGGGTTATTATTGTGACTTTAAGAGAAAAAATGTAAATACTCTCTTTACACAAATTTTCCGGCAGTTTTTTCGGGGGGGGGGGGTCCATAAAAATTTTTGAACCTGATATTTATATTATTTTCTAGATAATGTACTAAAATATTTCTTATTATGTTAATAGTTTTTGAGTTATGGCCATTATGTTGTTCAAATAATGGTCTCATAAGAATGTCACATATTTTACAATATTTACTCGATCAGTTCTAAAATTTTTAAATTTTAATAAAACATTAAAATTTTAGCACATTTTCTAGATAAATGCATCGAATTTGTTTTAGTAATACTTTTACTCTGATACAAGTTAATTACTTTTTTCTCTAATTAATTGCTTTAAAGATTTTGAAAAATGTTACTGAAAATTCACGTATAATTGTGATTTCTGTACATTTTAGGTATTTTTTAAAAATATTGTTAGGGTTAAATATTAATATTTATTGATACTGATTCCTAAAAAAAGCATTTATAATGTTTTAGAATGCTATTTTTTAAAAAAGTACTCCGAAAGTGTTCGGATACCTTAAATTAATTGTAGTCATTTTCCTGTAGCTCTTAAAATGGTAAAAATGAATACAATTTGCAAACATGCTCTTATTATAATTTTTTTTTTTTTGTATAACGTTTAAAAATCAGAAAATCAAACAAAAATGTACGGAAATATTTAAATAATTCCTCCATTTTTATTACAGGTAAAATGAGTTTGACTGAAGAGAATATTAAACATAGGTTTCTGTAGAGCACAGTCCAAGATTTTGCACACGTTGAACTAACTATACCGTACGTGAGAAATGGAAGATGCTTTCAATGGTGATGTGTGATCAAGGACCTCTCTTTAATTACAAGTGAAACCTTCACCATGGACCTCGCTTTTCATAGGTTGACGCCTTCATCATATCGAGGAAAATAATTCATTATATTTCTCAACATGGCATTAGCACGTGTTATTTCACATTGGCGAACTTCTCTTCATTACCTTACATTAAAGAAACTGAATTTCTCATCTTGACACTTAAATACAAGAGAGTTAAAGACAATATTTTTAAAGCAAAAAAAAAAAACTCAGTCATACATGTCTACCGTATTTACTCGAATCTTTGCCGCACTATTTTTCTAGTATAAATGCTACTGAAAATCGGGTGCGGCTTAAAATCGAAGGCAAAACATCTGTTGGATTTAGAATTAAGTTTCCACAACTTTCAAAAGGAAAAATGTAACCGTCCATTTTAGCCAATTGTATCGAGGATTTATCCCATTCCACTCCAGTATTCAGTTTATCCTAAACATCATCATCTGCTCGTATTTAAAACGCTTTTCTTTTATCACCTAAGCATCAAAGATATCGATTCTATCATCAAGACTATAATTCAAGAATGAGTGAGTGAATATTAACGTCGCATTGTTTAGCTACACGAGGGCTTTTGGCGACGGACAGCATAGTTTTGAACCATAGTCAAGTGACGCGGGCGACACCTCTGATTTGGCAGCCCCTTCTCCTAACTACCACACCAACGGGAGGACGTTCGAGCTCTCAACAGATTCAACGTGCATCGCTCCCCTACACGGTGGGTCTTCAGTGGTATTGGGCTCGAACTCATGATACGCTAGCCATGATCCGATGTCTTGACCACTTGGCTACCACGGACAAACGCAAGAATGAAAGGGAAGGCAATTTTTGTGCAGAAAAAACGGATGAAACAAACATACGTCGACAGCGTAAACAAAATCATTTTATTTTTGCTTTTCTTAATATTCTTTTAATTTTGCAGTCTTAAAAATTCCTTTATATTCTTTTGAAAAGTTTTGCATAACAAATGCGTGTGATGGGATGAAAGACAACACCGTGTGGGGAAATGGCGATGCAGGAACCGGCACCAATTCCGAGGTCAGCTGCGACAATGAGAGTGACGAATAATTTTCGAAACATGATGCTGACGGTTATAGTAATTGTAGGTTAGTGAATGTATTTGAAAGTTTTTAATACAGTAGAACGTCATTTATCCGAATCAATTGGGACCGGACACCGTTCGGATACGCGATTGTTCGGATAACCGAAAACCGAATGCGATCTATGCAGTATATGAAACCGGACACTATACTAATATTGAAAATTATCACATGCAGGAAACGTGCTTGAAGAATAAGTAAAATAAGAATAAAACGTCGCAATTTTACCTTTATAATCACTTATTTTCCGCTGTACCATTGTACACCTTCGTTTTTTCGCTGCAAGGTTACGGATTTTCTTGAGCAGCAGTAGTTGAGTAGGATAGGACTCGGATTTTCGTTCGTACCACTCTATAGCTGTCTCTAAAGCAGTAAACTCGTCAGCATTTGATGGACCCCTCATACTTTTCGTTGTTGTTGTTGTCCTCATCTTCATCCGTTTCATCGTTGACAGGGTCGGATTCTTCTTGCACTGAAGTCACAATCTCGTCATCATTTGGCATTTGAAATTCACAGTCTTCTGCATCACATACCATCCAGGTTTCCACATTTTCTTCATCCCATTCTTGAAATCCTGGAATCGATTGGACAAAGTTGGTAATCTCCTCCCGGTGGTCGCCATTGAAGTCTTTTTCGCCTTCTAAGTCCGGACACAAATGTTTACCAAATTACACAACTGAAATTCCCCAAATATCTTTCACTTTGGGTTTTCCCGTCACTTTTGGTCTCCCCTGAAACAACTGTTGAGAATTGCACTGTTCGAAAACGTATTCATATACAGTACATGTCTTTGACAAAAAAAAACTGGTCCGGGTATTTGATGCTCCGGATAATAAACGTTCGGATAAACGACGTTTTACTGTACTGGTAAAATAAATAAATTATTTCTCATTAATTTTTTATTTATTTTTAAATTTTTTAAGCATTTGATATCTATGAACCTTTTATACAATATTTTATCTTTTTTCCCCCTCAAAAACGTGCAGAGAATTAAAGGTGTGGCTTAGAATACATGGTACATGGCGGCTTACATTCGAGTAAATACGGTCTCGTGCCCGGCTTGTCATGAGTTCGAGCTTTTGTTCCACTGAAGACCCGCCTTTTAGAGCGGTTGATGCCCGTTAAATATGCTGTGGCTCAAAGTCCGCCCGTTGGTGTGGTGTGGCCGTTTGGAAAGGGAATTTTCAGGAGTAGTCGATTAGATATTCTTCTCGTCACTTGACCGTGATTTCAAATTTACAAGGAAGTTCATCGCCAATAGCCCTCGTGTTGCTTTATAGTGCGACGTTATGGAAAAATAATAGATACTCTGTCTGGTTTTTTTCCATCACCTTTGGTCAAGATAACGGACTCTTGTCCGGCGTATCGTGAGTTCGTGTCTAGTACCACTGAAGACCCTCTGTGCAGAGGAGGCCGATGCGTGTTAAATATGTCGAGGATCAAACGTCCTCCCGTTGGTGTGGTGTAGAAGTAAGGAGAGGGAGATGCAAGATAAGGTGTAGTCCTCGTCACTTGACCATGGTTCAAAATTATGAGGTCGTGAAAATTACCCTCGAGTAGCTGAATAGTGCGACGTTAATGTTCACTCACTCACAAGCTCGTTCTCGAAGTGTTGTAGTGTCACTGAAGACCCGTCGTGTAGAGGAGCTGGTACACGTTAAATCTACCGTGGCTCAGTCCTCTTGTTAGCGTATTGTGGACGTTTGGAGAGTTGGATGCCAGCGCAAGTGTCATCTTTGTCACTTGATCGAGGTTGAAAATAACAAGGCTGCAATCGTGTAGGCCGATCGTGCCTAATCTATTGCAGTCCAGAGATGGCATTCAGGTAATTATGAAAAAAACCGCACGTTAGAGTGTGTCTGCCTTTTTACCACAGGTAATGACTCCCAATACGGTCAAAAACGCTAGTACAAATTGCCTTTTCCCGCGTGAGTGAGTGAATATTAACGTCGCACTGTTCAGCTACACGAGGGCTTTTGTGACGGACCTCGTCATTTTGAACCAGGGTCAAGTGACTAGGACGACACCTCATCTGGCTCAGGACGTTTGAGCTCTCAAAAGATTTAACGTGCATCGCTCCCCTACACGGCGAGTCTTCAGTGGTACTGACCTCGAACTAATGACATGCCTGCCATAATTCGATACCTTGACCACTTGGTTACCGCGGCCACAGCCTTTTCCCGCAGAGGCATCTGATCTTTTGTGGCACTCCACTTACTGCCCACTATACTCACCGCATGCAGTAGACTTTCTGGAGCAACGAATCAAACTTTACCCTCTTCCATTCGAATGGCAGAATCTGGAATCGGTATCTTCCAGAAAAAAAGGGCTTCTTACCAGAATGCGTTGTGCAGATAACGAAGTTTGACGGAAATGGTGATTTTTCTCGGTATGCATTGGTGATGCGTTAAAAAATTTTGATGGTCCACAGAAATATTGTGAGACATTATTTTTATAAAAAAAATCAGTTTTAAAAATTACAGTAAGAAAACACATAGAAAAATGGATTATACTTTCTTAAAATCTTTAGCTACAACTTTTACGAAAATTCTGTTTGAGTTAAACAACTTTTTTCAGGTGTAACTGGCAGTGACATTTTTTTTTATTGAGAACATTTAGAAACCCCGTGCACCACACAATGTATAACACGGGGGCTTACAACACAAAGGGGAGAGATTACAACACAAACATCCATGCCTTCTCCGGGATTCGAACCCAGTCCCTACGGCACCGCAGTCAGCGTCGCTAACCACTATGCCGGATGGGTCACTATGCAGTGACATTTGAAAGGGAGAATTAGCAATCATGTTAAATTGGCGGGAAAACACTTCAGTTTAAGGATATTGCTTTGCGTTGTCGGTTTATTTCTTGCTTTTTGTCAAGTTCCTTTTCAGTGATGTGGAGACATAAATAACTGACAATATAGTTATATTGATCCTCCATATAGTGGTCAATCATATCGATAAGAGAAACAAAACTCAGTGGTGCAACAGCCCATGAGGGCCAAGGCCTACTGTTTTCGTGACCCTGGACACTGAGGTGCATCAGCAAACATTCCGGTCAGTCTGACGTAAAACCCCCAGTGCTTAGTTCCAAGCAAACTTTATCGACCCACTTAAGGGATGAAAGGGACGACTTTGCCTGGCCCGAAGTTTTGAACCCCGGACCTGTGGCGTGGAAACACGATGCGTTATCACTCAGCCACGGGGCTTCTAATCATATTAGAGGTCTGTCAAATATAAAATTATACATTTAGTAGTCCGAGAAATTCTAAATGTTGATTACCGCTGTTCTAGATAACCATGTTTTCCCTAGCAGCTTTTACGGATTGACCATTGTTTCTTCCAGAACGACAATGCCTGCTGTCATATTACGAAGACTACCTTGGATTTGTAATGGCAATAGGGCTCAAAAGTGGCATTTACAGAATCTTATCCGTAATCCTATCAAGTTAGTTAGAATGTCAATTGAAAGAGTGCCCCCGACGATTTCAGACCTTTCTTCAAGACGATTGGAAGAAAGTACCGACTGGATTGCCGTTGTGCAACAATAGGCTGAAAGTATGCCCCACAGAGTTTCTGCTGTAACTGCCGCCAGGGATGTGTTAAGACCTTCTGAGGTCCTGTGTCCAGAGAAATCTTCTGAGGCCCTGGGCCTCTATTCAAAAGTTGGACCAACCTGTGATTTTTAAAAATAGTCGATATATAGCATGCATTGTCAAATAATCGAACAACCGGTATTTGAAACAAATAAATGTGCTCGACTCGCAAACCTAGGCCTAGACCAGCTCGACCAATGACCGCATTTCGATTAAATGAGTTGAATGATTGTTCATGGTATTAGGACTAGGCCTAGACATGGACATCGGTCATCACATAATAATCCAATCTTGTCCATTTTGTGCGAATTGACATGCTGTTTGAAATCCCTGCTTTTTTGGAGAAAATGTACGCGTATAATATTTGACCATTAGAATTATCTAATTCAAGGTCTTATTAAGACTGAGTCGAGAACGAAATGAGGCCCAATTGACCCATTCTTTAAGACGTCCTTGCTCGTGAAAAGTCCACCGATTATTGATAATGAATAAAAATCTTTTTCTTTCCCAGGTGTCTAAGATTCTAATTTCAAGGTCAAGTCATGTTCAAAGTTCTTATTCTTAGAAAATTTCATTTCCTTCTGATTTGTAGGAGATATTTAATACTAAATCGTCATTCTCTTTTGCTTTGTGATATGATATAAATATATAAAAAAATAAGATATTTCAAGTTAAACTTGATTTTTGCGAGCATCTTGTTGAAAAACTATGCAGCTGAATTTCATGAAAATGGGAGTGCGCGAGTGAATGAATATTAAAGTCGTACTGTTAAGCTATATACTCGAAAGCTTTTAGCAACTGACCTCGAAAAGTTGAACCATGCTCAAGTGACGAGGACGACACCTGAACTGCCCCCCCCCCTTCTCTTAACTTCCACACCAACAGGGACACGTTTGAGCTTTGACAGATTCAACGTGCTTCGTCCCCCCCCCCTACACTGCCGGGTCTTCAGCGGTACAAGGCTCTAACTCATACCGGCCGCGGGTCCGTTACCATGACCACTAGGCTACCGTGGCCACATAAAAATGGGAGAATGGCACATTGCACAGTTTCCCAAACTTTAGTGGGAGCTTCCGCATCCGTGTTGTGGAGTGGGCGCATTTGAGATTGTGAAAAGTAGAGAATGTGTTACAAATCGGGTTTTCTAATCAAACAAATGCATTCAAGTACTGTTCACACTTAGCAAAGAAAGGAATATAGTCATTATAACATCTAAATTATAGGTTCCCAACCTCTTTTGAACTGGCGCCCCTTTTCTAGTAAATATTTCGATACCGCCCCCTGCCACCACAGAGATATAAGAGTGTACATAATACATGGTGAAAACAAGTTAAATTTTAAAAAAATTTCTAATGCTAATGAAATATATTTTTTAATTTAATTTTTTCTAAAGCCCAGATTTTTTTTTTACTTGTGAATCTGAAATAGCTATTGTCACAAATACATTTAAATGTGAAATATATATTTTAGTCATAGAAAGATATTGTTGGAATTTAAACGCACGCGCTACTGAATTTATTCTTCATTTAAAAGAGTGGAATAAACGTTTTAGGCGCTTACCTGTTATAAACACAGGCATGGGTTTTGATGGTACGAAGTAATTCATACTAAACTATTTCCTTCAAAATAAATATAAATTGACATTTTAGCCTTTAAAGAGTCAAACGTTAATTCCTGGTTAATATATTTAATTATGTTCCTTGGATAATATACGTAATGAAATGCAGTGGAGGAAACATTTTTTCTACAGCTCACAGGCAAAGACGACACGTGTGCTACAGAAATTAAAAAATGCACTATATCATTCAATTGAATGCAGGTCTGAATGGAATGTAATCCTTAAGTTTTTCATCCACTTCCCAAACTACCGAAATATGCGAATTTTTGTACATGCGATATAGAAATGATTTATAAATACATACAACCAACATATAAACAGTATTAAAGTTTACTTTAGTTAGTACATAATCAGCGTGTTTTTTAGTCTTTTTAAGACTATATTTGCTTAATCTTCCCAAGCCCCTCCGGGACATCTCAACACCCCCTAATTTTCTCTGGGTCTTTATCTGCCCCCTGAAAGCCTCAAACGCCCACAAGGGAGCGTTATCGCCCACGTTGAGAACGTATGACCTAAATATTTCCAATTCCTTTGATATATTATGAATAGAAATAATACGTGCTGAAAAAATTATTATAATAATACTTCAAGTGACATAAAAGTACGGCTGAAAAAACAATTTGCATGAAATTAAAATATGAATAACAGTCGAGGAAGTTCTCGAGAGGAAAAAGATTCTTATTTACCTATGAAAATTTAAAGTAAAAAGAAATAGGGGGAAATCGCTGATTTTCGTTGACACAAATGAGGTATTATTTTTCCATCTCTGAATCACAGTCACAAGGAAGATGTATTATTATTATTTTTAAAGTAATCTAGCTTTAATTCTTGTATAATAATTCCAAAAAAAAAGTTATGTGGCCATTTTTTTTCCTCTATAAGAAATAGTGACACTTAAACATCGTTAATTTCATGAGTACTTGAGAATAGGCTTTTTCTTTTGTTTGTTTATTTCTAACAATACCATTCAACTCTTCTACTGTTCCTTTTTTCAGTACTAATCAAATAAAGGTTTCCTAAAAATAACTTTCAAACGAAGTACTCTTTCATTAAAACTTATCTCATATTTTTTATATCACAGAAATAAATTTATCCTAATATATTTATGAAATAAATATGATATTTGTATTCTTAATATTAATGTTTCAAAAAAATCTATAACACATAATTTGTAGTTTTCTATGAGTTCCGTTTTCCTACAAACAATTTCTATCGAATATATATGTGGGACGGCGTCTAGGGGAAGGTTCGATTTTAATGTTAAAATAAGCACGCAGAGTTAAAATAACTTAATTTATTAATAACACAACTAAAACATTAACTATTTACAAGGGGTTTTAAATTATTCGAGATAACACCATACTAATTCCGAAAACACGTACTCTTTCTCAAGACAACGGAGAGAGCGATTTCCTCTGACCTGCCTTCGTTCAAGCTTTGGTGCAACTCCCAGTTTCTTCTTTCTGCCACCTTTATAAATACATAATCTCATCGTATCGCGCAGCTAAAACTCACGTGGTTTCGATTAGTGGTGCCATCTCTTACAATAAAAATCAAAAGAAGTAAAAGAAAACTTGCACTCCTTTCCTACAAGTTCGGCCATCCTGGGAATCACTGACCTCAGTAATTTTACATACCATACAATAAAATATAGGCCTCTGCAAAATTAATATTAATCGGAGATAAATATTCCAATATAGACATTCATATTTGAAAATAAGGATACAACTCTAAAAAATGAAATATTAATAGCAAAGAAAGCAAAACACATTAATACACATTATGTTCTTTTAAAAAGAATAGAAAACGCTTTTTATTAAAATACATCATCATGGTGAGTAAAATTTCATTAAATCAGCAGATGAATTTGTTATCTTAGGTCCCTCATGATCACCCACTTTCTCTAAATCATATCTATCTCTAGGTTTTACTTTAACTATTCTATATGGTCCCAAAAACTTAGGCCTCAATTTCAAACCTGTCCCAAATTGTGTTCTCTGAATGATCACCAAGTCACCCATCTGGTAGTTAGGGGCCTTCCTGCGCTTCCTGTCATAGGTTCTTTTATTCTCTGCCTGTATCTTCTGGATATTTTTCTTTGCGTCTTGTCGTAATTGGTTCCTCTGTTCTTGAAATTCCTCCATCATTTCGTCCATCAGTAACTCTCTCAGGCGAAGGTCTTCCTTGTTTCTCATGGTGACGCCAATTAATAATTCAAATGGAGACCACTTAGTACTACGATTAAATGTACTATTTAAAATTCTTTGAAGTTGGTCTACGAACTTGAACCACTTGGTAGACTCCTCAGTTGACAGCTTGGTCAAAACGGGAATAATAGTTCGGTGTATTCTCTCGACTTAGCCATTCCCTCTGGGTATTCCGGTGGCGATTTGCAAATGTTGAATGTTTTCATTAGTACAATAATCTCCAAAAGCTCCAGAAGTAAAAGCAGAACATCTGTCTGTTATTATTCTCTTGGGATTACCAAAAGTCTTTTGTTGCAATTTTAATTTATCCAAAGCATCTTCTGCGGAAGTAGATCTAACGGGATAAAGCCAGGTAAATTTTGTAAAAGCATCCACTATTGTGAGAATATGCTTATATTTCTTGTTAGTAGAAGGCAAAGGTCCGATAAAATCGGAGTGATAAGTACTTAATGGCACATCCTCTTTAGGAATGGGGTTGAGGAATCCATCCTTTTTTCCACTCTTTTTGTTGGTCAAAATACATGGCACACAGTTAACAATTACATTTTGCACCTGCTTGCTCAAATTGGGAATGAAAAATTCTTGTTTCACAACTCCTTCTGTCTTGGCAACGGAGAAATGTCCCTTCTCATGTGCTAACTTAATTATCTCAGTTTGCATATCTCTTGGTACAACTATCAATTCACGACCTTCAACATATTTGTAAAGTATTTCGTTTTTATCGAAAAAGTCTGAATTGATGTTTGTTTCAATCAGTGACCTTAGACTCTGAGTGTATTCATCCTCTTGTTGTGCCCTTTTTAATCTTGCGGTTAGAGTATCGTTAGTAATTATTGCGACAAGATATCTACTAAGGGCATCCACATGTTGCATTCTCTGGCCGGAACGATGCACAATTTCATAATCAAACTCTTCCAGCAATAATGCCCATCGCGCTATGCGAGTAACCAAATCCTTTTTGTCCATAGTCTTTTGAAACGCTGAGCAATCCGTTATGACTTTGAAATGATTTCCCATAAGGTAGGTACGAAATTTCTTTAAAGCGTTGACAACAGCAAGAACTTCAAGTTCATAGCTGCTATACTTCTCCCCTGCCGGAGTAGTTTTCTTAGACATGTATTGAACTGGATGCAATTTTCCATCTTCTGCCTCTTGGAGTAAGACGGCTCCGTAGCCTTGTTGACTTGCATCCGTGTGCAATTCGGTTGTTTTTCCCTGCTGGAAAATACTTAATACTGGACTTTCAGTCAATAATTGCTTGAGCTTTTCAAATGTTTCTATTTGAAGTCGTTCAAAGACAAATCGATTGTCGTTTCTAATTAGATCACTCAAAGGTTTCGCTATTTTAGAGTATGACGGAATAAATTTTCGAAAATAGCCAGTGAGTCCTAAAAAGCTTTGGACTTGTTTGACAGTCATTGGTATAGGAAACCTTTTGACAGCTATCGTTTTTGCAACTGAAGGGCGTACCGTTCCATTTTCGACAACGTGACCCAAAAATTCCACCTTTCGTTTTAAAAACTGACATTTTTCAAACTTGATCTCCAACCCATATCTGGATGTGACCTCAAACACCTTCTTTAGTTTTTCCAAACCTTCTTTCTCATCTTTAGCTGGAACGATCAAATCGTCCAAATAAATTATTACGATGCCTTTTGGCATGAGTTCCCTAAAAATGCTGTACACATATCTTTGGAATGCGCTTGGGCTTGTACTGAGACCAAAAGGTACCTTATTAAATTCGAACTGCCCGTCTGGTACAACGAAGGAGGTGAAATGCTTGCAATCCTCGTTTACGTCGACATGAAAAAACCCATTTTTCAAGTCTAACGTGGAATACACTTTGGCGTCTTGCAGCCTATCCAATACGACCTCTATCAGTGGCAAGGGAAGCGATCCTTGACTAGTTTTCGGTTCAGTTTCCTATAGTCAATGCATAGTCTGTTGGTACCGTCTTTCTTCTTGACTAACACGATTGGACTTGCATATTCAGAAGAGCTTGGTCTCACGATTCCCTTATCCAACCATTCGTCGATCTGCTTGTTGACGGTCTGATTCTCCAGAAACGACAAACGGCGTGCTGTTTGGTAAACTGGTATATCATCCTTCAGGATAATTCTCATGGATACATTTGTCGTTTCGGTCTTCTTAGGGTATAGCTGTTGATTAGTTCAGAGAGTTCCTTTCTTATTTGAGGATTGATAACATGTTTAACTTCGATTTCGTCTTCAGTTCTTGCCTCATAAACCTGTGTATTCACAAACCACACCTTCTCTTCGTGTTTACGGAAATAAACACCTTTTTTATCAAAGCCAACAAAAGCTTGTTCCAAAATGTCCGATCCTATCACTGCCTGGAACTCCAAATGCACCGCAGGCACGACATGCCATATTACGGAATATTTCTCTCCATCCAATTCGATTTCTCGTTGGAACGATCCTTTTGTTTTGACTTCGTACTTTCCCAATCCAGATAACACGACAATGTCCTTCGAGAGCTTCGATTGCTCGATGATTCCTTTGCTTACATCTTCACGAATGAGCGAAACTGAGCTTCCAGTGTCGATTAGAGCCTCAAAAGTCTTGTTTCCGATGGTTATTTTCCTGGTCTTAATTCTGTCTTGCTGAATTCGAGAACAGATCTGGACCGGAGAGCTTGAAGATTTATTGATTTTCGTACCCTTGTTTGCGCTTTGTACAATCTACGGCATAGTAACCTGGTCCCCTGCAGTAGCTACATGTTACCTGTTTAACTCTTTTATCGTAAGTTCTCGTCGATTGAAAGCATTTTCTATCATTCCAATTATTTCCAAGGTGAAAACGTTCTTGCCTTCGAGAACAATTATCGTTATTGTTCGATCTCTTAGCAAATGAGTTTAACTGCTTTGGCCCTATAGTTCTTCGGACGTCCTCATAATCTTCAAATTTTTTCGCTAGCTCAATAGATGAGTTAATAGTAGACCATTCGTCCAAAAAGTGTTCCTGAAAATCATACGGCGCCCTCTTCTTCATTTGATCGGCTATGATTAATTCTCGTAATTGGTCGTAGGTGTTAACTTTTAAGCCCAAAGTCCATCCATCAAAATACGTCTGTAATTCGTGTAGAAAATCTTGCCATGTTCGTTCATCGGACTTTTGGTGAAACAAAAATAACTGACGAAATTTTTCCGGGAGAGATAATTTAAATCTTTGTAAGAGCAACTTCTTTATATGATCGTAATCGTTACACTTACCAGTTGGTTCTCTTGCGATCAGATGGGCAATTTCGACGGGTATTAAACCTATAAGTTTTTGAACCCAATCTTTTTTCGGTAAGGAAGTTAGTTCTGCATGACGCTCAAATAAGGTAAGATTCAAACCAATATCTTCCTTCATATTAAACTTATGAAAAGTTTCGTGAAACAGTTTATTCGATGCTTGAACGTTTTCGGTGTTATTCGGCATACCGGCAGTCTGTTGCGCTTGTATTCGCAACTTCTCTAATTCGTACTCTCGTCTTTCTCTCTCATCCTTTCGCATATCCTCTCTCTCAGCCCTCTCTCTCTCAGCCCCTCCTCCCCCCCCCCCCCCTCTCTCTCAGCCCTCTCTCTCTCAGCCCTCTCTCTCTCAGCCCTCTCTCTCTCTCAGCCCTTTCTCTCTCAGCCCTTTCTGTACGTTCCTCCACTATGCTATCAAGCATCTTTTTAACATCGTCTTCAACGTAATCTGGGCTTTTTACGATCAGCTCCTTTAACTTCAATTTTGTGATACCTGCTTCGATAGTAAGATCCAAATCCTCGGCGAGTGACACCAAATCGTCTTTCCTTTTCGCGAGTAAGAATGCCATTTTTATACTCAGAATGGTGACCCAAAGAACAACTTAAATTTTTACCCAAGTTAAATGAGACAAAACCATTAAAATGACACGCAAAAGTTTACTCACTTAAAATGAAACAAAAGATAATTTAAATTAGATGAATTATCAATTATAAACAATTATAGACAAAAATGGACTTTTTAAAGAATTCCCAGAACTTAAATCCTTTTACAAACACAACAGTATT
>BMAO01035045.1:0-17734 GCA_019973975.1 Trichonephila clavata
ACGGCATACGAAGCGCTATCTGTGTAATTAAGAGAGTAGAGTGTGTTGTTGTGTCTGTAGTAATGTATGTATAAACTGTGTCTGCGCAATCCCAATTGCGCAGCCTGAACTGCGCATGCCCTGCAACTCCAATGTAAATGTACAGAAGTTATGAGAAATTAATAAACGCAAGTCCACAAGAAAACTGTAGTCGTGATTGTGTGTCATGAACAACATGTGTATGAGACTCTTCAGTCCACTTACGTGTTAGAGCTATCGAATTAAACACTGGTCCTTACGAGGCCAGAGAACTAATGGATTAACCTATGGATTAAAAAAAAAGATTAAGTGAAAAGCCAAGTGCGGCAAACAGTGATTTGTGTAAACAGCCAAGTTCGGCAGCCAGTGATGTGAGGTGAGAGCAATGTTCTTTGAATTTTTGTGAGAATTTTAATTATTTAATTATGTCTTTAATTGCTAAGTTGAAGAAAGACGAGTTAAAACTTGTCGCGGAGGAATTAAAACTAACTGTGCCAGATAATGCAAAAGTTCTTGATTTGAAAATTTTAATTGAAAGTAGTGAAGTGTTTAATACAGACACAGAATTAGTTAAAACTGTTATTGACTATGCCGTTGAAGAAACGAGAATTAAAAAATCTGCGAGTGAAGCAAATTTAGAGTTAGAGAAAATTAAATTAGCGCATAAGCGGTCAGAAAGTGAAGCAAATTTAGAGTTAGAGAAAATTAAGTTAGCGCAGTTAGAGAAGCAATTAGAGCTTGCTAATATTCGGAAAGATTTAACACATGATTCTTCACTTTCAACAGTGAGCGCCACCGAAACATGTAACAATATTAGTATCGAAACGTTAATAAAAAGTGTAAAAACATTAACTATCTCTGTACCCTCGCGTGTTGAGTCATATAATTTATTTTTTCAGTCATTAGAGAAAGCATTCAAAACGAAAGGGGTTCCCGAAGAATGGAAATCGGAAATTCTTTTAAATATCTTAGGAGAGAGAGCGAATAACTTAATGATTTATGTGTCAGAGGAAGAATTGCGCAGTTATGAAAAACTAAAACATTTAGTTTTGAAAGAATTTCAGCCTACACCGCAAGAATGCTATAATAATTTTCGTAAAACTCAAAAATTAAATTCAGAGAGTTCTGTTCAATTTGCGTCTAGGTTAAGTGCAACATTTGAGTATTACTGTCAGTTACGAAATGTTAATGAATTTAAGTCAGTATGTGAATTAATTGTTGCGGATAAAATGATGAGCACTCTTGACAGAGAATTAGTGACTCACATATTAATGTAAAACAAGGAGAAACATTTTTTAAACCCCACGAGTTAGGGCGAGAATGTGATATTTATTTATCTTCTAAAGGTAAATTTAAAAGCGAGTCTAATACATTTTCCAGGTCCTTCACTGGAAATGAAAATAAACGATATGAGTTCAATAATCATCAGAGATATAACAGCTCGCGAAGTCAGAGAGGAGGTTCGAGCGTATTTTTTTCTGAAATAAAGAATGAAAAATGTGTGTTGTGTAAAAATGAAGCACATGCTTTGCAATTTTGCCCTCAGTTTAAAGGTTTTTCGATAAATGAAAGAGTAGATTTTGTTAAAAACAATAAAATGTGCTTTAAATGTCTATCCCCAGAATGTTGTGTAAAACAGTGTCGCTCTAGAAATTGCATAGTTTGTAAGAAGCCGCATAATAAATTGCTTCATTTTCAAAGAGAAATAAAAAGTATCCCAACTCCCCAAATCGGGCCTCCTTCGGTCCTTGAAGAGAGATCGCAAACGATATCTTTCAATGCTTCTGCCCCTCCGTTCCGTTCCTAATTCAAATATAAACAAGCAAGAAATCGTGGCGACTACATTTAGTCATAACAAAATTAAAAGATGCTTACTGAGCACAGCTCGCGTATTAATAAAGGATAAATATTCGAATTGGCATGAATGTAGGTGTTTGTTAGATGGAGGCAGTATGGTTTGTCTTATAACTAAGGAGTGCGCGAATAAATTACAACTGAAAAGTGAAAAGATTAATACTTTGATCTCATGTTTAAATGATGCATCTATGATTGTTAACGGTTGCGTGTTAAAACGACAATTTCAAATAAAATAATACATTCGTGAAGGATTTAAATATGTTAGTAGTTAAGAAAATCACAGATTTTATTCCAAGTAATACGTTTAATACTAGTGTTAATTTTTCAGATGTAGTGGAGTTAGCTGATGAACGTTTTAATATTCCAGATAAAATAGACATGTTGTTAGGTGCAGAAATATTTTTTGAACTATTGAGACCAGAAAAATTTAAGATAAAAAATTCAGATCTAATTTTACAAAACACGGTTTTTGGTTACGTTGTAAGTGGTAATGTAGATTCATTTAATGAAACTAAAGTTCATTGCGGTTTAGTTAAGGACGAGGATTTAAATAAAACGTTGCAAAAATTTTGGGAAGTAGAAAATGTGGAGATAGTGCAAACAAAAAGTAAGGAGGCTAGTTTATGTGAGGAACACTTTATGAAAACACATTCTAGAGACGAGGAGGGACGGTACATAGTTAAAATGCCCCTTAAGGGTGATCCAAATTGTTTAGGGAATTCCAGGGGCATTGCTCTCAAACGATTAAATGCATTGTGGCTTAGATTGGAAAGGGATCCACAATATCTAAAATTGTATAGAGAATTCATGAAAGAATATGAACAATTGGGACATATGAAAGAAGTGAAGGTAGAAGAAAATAATTCGAATATGAACTATTTCTTACCTCATCATGGCGTCTATAGACCCGAAAAAAGTACTACTAAGGTGAGAGTGGTCTACAATGCGTCTAGTCCTACAGATAATGGATTATCACTGAATGATATTCAGTACAATGGAGGAGTCATCCAAGATGACTTATATGCCCAGATGATTAGATTCCGTACTTACAGATATGCACTGACTGCGGACATTAAAAAAATGTATCGAATGATCCTAATTGATTCCGAACAACGATGTCTGCAACAAATATTGTGGAAGGACAATAAACACGACCGAGTAAAAACATATGAGCTTCAAACAGTCACGTACGGGACGACCAGTGCCCCATACTTAGCGCAACGAACATTGAAACAATTGTCCTATGATGAAGAAAATAAATTCCCGATAGCAGCACCAGTCCTTCGAAGCAATTTCTACATGGATGATGCGTTATGCGGGGCGGACACCTTAGAAGAGGCTAAGGAGCTACGATATCAGTTAATTGAAATTTTGAAAAGTGCAGGCATGGAATTGCATAAAATCAGGGGAAATCATCCTGAACTTTCGCAGAGTATAAATGGAATCTACGATTTTTCTAAACCAAATGAGATCAAAACCTTAGGTGTGCCCTGGGACCCAGGAAGAGACACTTTTTCGTTTAAAATTGGCGTGATACTCAGTGATTCGTATATCAAGAGAAGCGTTTTGTCAACTATTGCGAGCCTGTTTGATCCTTTGGGTCTTGTTGGACCCGTGGTGTCCAACGCCAAGATGTTTATGCAGAGGCTTTGGAGACTTGTATTGACTGGAAAGATCTACTCCCAAAGAAAGTGTATGATCAATGGCACCAGTTGTTAATTGGGCTAGAGAGCCTAAATAACATACATATCCAAAGACGTGTAGTAATTGAGAATCCTACATCTATAGAGATTCATGGATTTTCTGATGCGTCAGAGCGCTGCTATGGAGCTGCAGTGTATTGCAAATCAAAAAATAATTCGGGAGTGACTTTAGTGAGATTAATTACTAGCAAATCGAGAGTTTCACCAACTAAGAGTCTAACTATTCCAAGATTGGAACTGTGCGCCGCTGTCCTTTTGTCCAAACTTGTGAAAAGAGTGATTGATACCTTGAAGCTGGAATCAGTTAAAGTTTATCTGTGGACTGATTCAATGATAGTGTTGTCTTGGCTACAAAAAGAACCGATGGACCTTAAAACATTTGTGCAGAATAGAATTGCTAAGCTTCAAGATTTGTTCCCTGTACGGCAATGGAAACATGTGCCATCCAACCAGAATCCTGCAGATTTGATTTCTCGTGGAGTAGATCCTGACAAACTTCTGAACCAAGAAATGTGGTGGAACGGTCCAGAGTTTCTATCTGGCAGTGATTATCCGAACAAACCTGTGAACATTAGTGAAAACAACGATGCGTACAATTCAGAACTGAAGAACAGTGTCCTTGAAAAACTTGAGAATGAAGTGCCAGTTTTTAGCATTTTTGTGAATGACTTTGTGAACAATTTGTGTAACCTTAGTAATAACTATTTAACCATTTGTGTATCTTAAGTTATATTTTTAGGTTCGTAAACAACCTGAGGAGGAAGGTCAAAGCCAGTGGCCCACTAACAGTAGATGAATTGGAGAAAGCAGAGATCTTCTTAATAAAAAGTGTACAAAGGCAAGAATTTTCAGTAGAAATAAAAGGTATAGAAAACCAGAAACCTATCTTGCTAAAAAGTAAGTTGAAAAGTCTCAATCCATTTTTGGATTTAGATGGAGTGCTTAGAGTGGGTGGCCGATTAGGTAATACAAATTTTCCTTTTAATCAAAAACATCAAATTATTTTGCCTAAAATCCATAAACTGTCATGTATGATAATTGAATATTTGCATAACAAATACTTTCATGTTGGTGCTTTTTCACTTTTGAATTATGTTCGCGAAAAATTTTGGCCTCTCAATGGTCGCAATCTTTGTAGAAAAATTGTTCATAAATGTATAATCTGTTTTAAATGTAAACCTGTTATTACATCTCAAATAATGGGCAATCTGCCTAAGGAAAGGGTTACCACTGACTACCCTTTTAACTGCTCGGGTGTCGACTTTTGTGGTCCTTTCTTCATAAAAAACAAAAGCCAACGCAAAGGAAGTTTGCATAAAATCTATGTTTGTATATTTATCTGTTTTGTGTTTAAAGCTGTACACATAGAAGTAGTGAATGATTTAACTTCCGATGCATTTATTGCGACTTTAAAAAGATTTATTGCACGAAGAGGAAATGTGCAAAATTATTTTCTGATAACGCTAAAAATTTTGTAGGAGCTAATAGGGAAATTAAAAAACTTCATGAAATGGTTAGCAAACCAGATGATCAATTAGCTAGATTCTTAGCGGCAGAAGGCATTAAGTGGAAGTTTATACCCCCTAGATCCCCCAACTTTGGTGGTCTATGGGAGGCTGCTATTAAATCATTTAAATATCATCTAAAAAGAGTTATGAGGGGAATAAATTTGACTTATGAAGAATTTTTAACCGTGATAGTTCAAATCGAGGGTATGTTAAATTCTCGACCTCTTTGCCCCTTGTCTACTAATGAGAATGAGTTTGAAGTTCTTACTCCTGCTCACTTCTTGATTAATAGATCCTTGAATTCTATTATTGAGCCCAACTTAATAAATATAAAGGAGAATTACCTTAAGAAAGGGAAAAAATTACTAGAATAGTGCAATTAATGTGGAAATTTTGGCATCGCAATTATCTTAATCAAATGCAACAAAGGAACAGATGGATGTTCGAAAAAAATAATGTAAAAGTTGGAGATTTAGTACTCTTAATTGAAGAGAATTTGCCACCATACAAGTGGTTATTAGGAAGAATTATTCAAGTTTATTTAGGAGTCGATAACAATATTCGTGTAGTTAAAGTGAAAACTCAATTTAGTACTTGTAAAAGAGCCATATCTAAAGTTTGTGTTTTGCCAATGCCAAATGATTAAATCCTGTTGATAAAAATTATTTTTTTTGTGTGTTTTAATCAATTCAAGTGAATTGTTTTTTTGTTTTTTTTTTTAAATTTAATTTCAATGATATAGTGCATTTCTTTAAGTGTCTTTTGTGGAATTTAAGTGATGAACAATTATTTTGTGTTAATTATTAATACAGTGATTGCATGGTGTAACCAGTGCAATGTGGGGCGGTATGTTAGTTCACGGCATACGAAGCGCTATCTGTGTAATTAAGAGAGTAGAGTGTGTTGTTGTGTCTGTAGTAATGTATGTATAAACTGTGTCTGCGCAATCCCAATTGCGCAGCCTGAACTGCGCATGCCCTGCAACTCCAATGTAAATGTACAGAAGTTATGAGAAATTAATAAACGCAAGTCCACAAGAAAACTGTGTCGTGATTGTGTGTCATGAACAACATGTGTATGAGACTCTTCAGTCCACTTACGTGTTAGAGCTATCGAATTAAACAAAACGTAAAACGTTTATTACGTTACGTTTGTTAAATGTCAAACTCAAACTCTCTAAAATATCGCCAAGTTGGCTAAGAAGTTCTCTATTCTGACAATCCCAGATATTTTAATGCAAATTTTCTACCACATTTTAAAGAGGGAAACGAAATAAAGTTTTAGAGAATTGCGCGCGTGATATTGAAAATTTTATGGTAATATTAATTGACAGTTTCATAAAAAGTTTTGAATTTTTTAAAAATCTAATTATACAATATTCATATTTTGCACAAAATTTTTCACTTATACTGAACCTAGATATTTTACGTGGAAGAATTACTTTGAAGATATACTAGATAATACTATGGAGGAAGCCATACAATGTCACTCGCCGAATAAAATTAGGGAGCTTTACTCAATACTTATTTCATCTTCGGTCTTTCTAATCCTCAAACCTTTTTAAAAAAAAGTACAACGACTACATGGC
This sequence comes from Trichonephila clavata, assembly GCA_019973975.1. Taxonomy (NCBI): domain Eukaryota; kingdom Metazoa; phylum Arthropoda; class Arachnida; order Araneae; family Nephilidae; genus Trichonephila; species Trichonephila clavata. The sequence goes on from BMAO01035045.1 coordinate 6,675, forward strand.
GGAAGATATTTTGCAACAAATACAAGCAAATATGCCTTTCAATCAACACATCTACAACGGAACGCAATAAAGGTTTTCAAAATGGTTGGGAAGTAGCTACATGATTTTGGAATGATTATTCCTAGACGTGTCGACGGAAATGGCTTCGATAATGAAATTGCTTGAGAATTAAACTACGATTTTATAGCCTTGCAACATCAAGTAACAGAATTTATCTCAATTAACTCCAGAAAAAAGGCACGTTTTCCAACAAGTGTTACGCAAAATAGAATCCGGCAGTGGTGCACTCTTTTTTTCTCGAAGCCCCTAGATGAACCGGAAAAAGGTTTTTGCTTAACAAATTATTAATGACCATCAGAAAAACCCAGAAGATAACAGTTGCTATGTACATAATTACTAACTGCTAATATTGCACTGGATTTTGTGAGACGGGAACGAAACGTTGTCTTAAGTATATACATCGTTGAAAATTGATTCACACATGTAAGGTAGAGCCAAAGAACAATGTTAAATGAACTTTTTTAAAATTAAATTGCTTTACTTTCGTCCATTAGAGTCATTCATAGGTTCTGAGATATGCGCTTTTAAAATTATGTCATTTTGAAGGAGACCATCGTTTTCCTCAAGAGATAGAGTAATGTACATATATTTTTAGCTTCTTCCAAATCAACATTGCCAAATGGATAACACGTGAACGTAACACAATCTGTTCTAGTTTAGTAAATTCTTGAAAACGTTTGTCAAATTTGGAATGGACTTTTATTATTTCATCATATTTCTATTTAATGTTTGTTTGATCGCTTTTTTCCCTATAGTGGCAGAGAGAATCTGTTAAACGTCACTGTGCGCTTCCAATAATGGTACATTGTCATCTACACATAGTCGCATGGATTGTAAAAAACCGATTTTCAAGTCTAGCTGATGCAAGTGTTCCGCAAATAAGTTTCTTTTAGTATATGTGTGCGTCTGAAGTCTTAGTAAGGCGGTCATCCCAAAATGTCTCTGCGGTCCACCGATCGACTTAATGCCCTTCTCTGACGTATCCTTTACAGTAAAACAATTGAATTTTAGAACGCACTTCCTCAATAGGGTTTGCAATCCCGTGTCGTATTTTCAATCCCAGGGCTTCGGGATTATATTATCCAAATCCTGGGATCAGGATTGGACTATTTATTAATAATAAACTAAAAGTAAAAAAAAAAAAACTTTTTAAGAACAAGCTTTTATTTAAACGCGCTAAAAAGAATAAAATAAACTTTTCCTTTAAAACCTTTTTTACTATCAACTTATAACGTCATTACACAATTTATATGATACAAAAGCTTGTCGCGAGATTTACCTGTGTAGATAAACAAATAAAATAAATAACTTGACCTAATTGATTTTAATTTGTAAAAATTCAAACTAAGTAAATACGAGTACTTAAATCTCGCGACAAGCTTTTATATCATATAAATTGTGTAATGACGTTATAAGTTGATAGTAAAAAGAGTTTTAAAGGAAAAGTTTATTTTATTCTTTTTAGCGCGTTTAAATAAAAGCTTGTTCTTAAAAAAGTTTTTTTTTACTTTTAGTTTATTTTTTACTTTTTAGTTATCACTGGACAGGTTTCTCAGCCTGTTCAACTCATTGAACGCTGGTTCGCCATCCCTGGTTTAGCTGAATTAATTCTGACAAAAAGGGTATAAGACTAAAAACACAATGTTTTTAAATCCGTTATTTTTAAGCAATTTTTTCAATCTTCGTGCAGATCTTGGGTAACATTGTTCTACACGAAAAAAAAGGTTTAGTGAGATTATCTTCATACATGACAAAGTTATTAAATGTTTAATTAAAATTTTGACTATTTTTGAAAAAACTTTAAGAATATAATATTTATTTGAAATATTTTGAAGATAAGGGATATATTTGTCTCTAACATATTAAAAGAAAAATTTAGTTATTTATTAAAAAACTTCAAAAGGCGTTTAAATATTTGTATTAATCAATAAAATGCTTAAGATTCAAAACGCATGTTGTAATCAAGAGAGGAAGGTTTATCAAATAATGATAATTTTTTGCTGGACATTGAATATCTTCTACGTAAGAATCTATTTTTTTTAATTGCTCCGGTCATCTTTAGAAACTTGATTTTGAAAAAATAATTAAACATCGCATTATTTTTATACAGTCAGATCTCCATGTAACGAACTTCTATTTTGGGAATTTCTCTATTTTAAGAACTTTTTCCTGGAACCAAGCACATATTATTCTTTTCTTCGAAAAACAACTCCAAATAGCGAAGTGCATTTTCTATTTAACGAAATGTTTCTTCTAAGATTCGATTTTTTTCTCTCCTTATTTTAAAAATATTTCAGGTCATTTTGCAAATTATTCTCTTTTGACACATTTTATGAATATAAAGAACCTTAAGCTGGTTTTACAATGTGCCTAACTCCTCTAGAGAAACAAAATTGCCGTAATTTTTCAAACAAAAAAAACTCATATAAAATTAACAGATTCTATTTGTAATTAAATTTAAAGACACATGTCGTAGTGTGTGTTTAGATTACTGGTGATAAAATTAGGTATATTTAAATTACTTGTAGGCTTAAAATTAGAAAATTTCTTTGAAAAATTCATTCATTTTATTATAAAATTATTTTTTTAATCGAAAATACAGTGCAATTCTAGATAATATTTTTCTCTTATTGTTTTCCTAGCGGATTCCTTTTTGATGGGTAAGATACATAAAAAAAATGATCTTTCTGATTATGTAATTATTTTTTGTCTGAGTTTCATAGATTAAAGTTAGATAATTTTTTTAAAGAATTTCTTCAATACTCCATCTCAGTTTGACTTGGCAGCGTTGAGAAAGGTATAAATACGATGTACCAATCTACTTGAAAAATAGCTCTACTTTTTTTGTTTTGAATTTAAATCCAAGAAAATAGATAGAAATTTGTAAAAAAATTGCATACGTTGTAGAAATTGGATTATTTTTACGTTGTAGAAATGTAATTATTTTTTAGACAAAGTTTATTAATACAGTCAATAGCGCAACGTTATGAAATTCCAGTTTGGCTGAAAACCAATTTTCGATGCCAACTTTTGTCATTGTTGTAACAATAACATTATTACAACAATGCAGATATATCGAAGTTGGCGCCAAAACTAATTTAATGTTTTTAATTAATATCTTTAATTAATTTCAATATCGGAATATAAATTGTCAAAACATGCATTGTCATCGAAACTAAACGTGTATACAAATTTCAGCTCAATGGAGTGAAGATAGCTTGAAAATTGAGTTGCAAGATTCCACCCGAACAAATTACATACATACATACATACATACATTGTAAGTTAAATAAAAGCTTGTAAAAATGCTTGCATATTAGCATAGTTGAAATTGCATAATAAAACTGAATATAATTGAATTTAATTTAATATTGTTTTAATGAAACAAATAAAAAAATTAATCATAAACAGAAATAATACGTAATGAAATCTTAACTAAAAACATTTCTTCATTTCTGTAAATAAGCTTTTAAAAAACACAACTAGTCCAGCGTTTCATCGTAGAAGCGGCTTATTTTTATTACAAATTGTCCTGTCGAAGAAAATGCACACGTTCGGATTCTTCACTAGTAGGTATTGTCATTAAATAGGAGTATGTCTTTTCAGGTAGTCACCACGTCTCCCTCCCTTTTCAAAAAAGAAACATTTCTTTTTGATGTTAGTGTCTCAAATTTGATAGACAGCATTGGTGCATATACCTCTTTGACATTTCTCTATATTTTGCTTTTCTGCTACACTTAAGGGTTTTTGTATAAAAATTGATCCAATTATTGAATCAATGCGTATCAAATTCAAGAGTGACCTCTTTTGAAATTGAAGATCCAGTCGCATGAGCCGTTAGTAATGCAACAGAATTTGAAGTGCGTCAAGCCTTTCAAGCAGTTTCGCTATTATTTAACGGCATTTAATTGAAGAAGGAACTGTGACCAAATCTATTCTTGAGATGTTGCTTATATTGTGTAAGCATTGCAGTGAGCCACTTAGATCTGCGAGACGTTCTCCCATACGAGAAATGATGGCTGTTCATAAGTTTACACATAGAACTTATAATTGCTCAAAAAAATCTACGTACGTATTCACAAACAATATAAATTTAGAAAAAATTAAATTCTTAGAAAATTTGAGGAAATTTATATAAATTTAAACAAAAATTATATACCGGAAATAGTTACTTTAATCCCAGGATTGGAAAAAAACACCGGGATCCCAGGGCTGCAAACCCTACTCAACAATTCTTTGAAATTTTGTTGAAATGTTTGCATGTCAATTCACAAAGACAGTTTAAAAAATAATATCTAAATAAAAGGGCAATTGGAAAGGAAAAATTTACTTTACAATTTGTAAATTCTTGTGTTCACTCAAGATTTCATTAGGCTTAACATCAGGATATTTTCAAGTTAGGATTTTATTGGAACACAATAGTACTTTAAAAGCGCACAGTTAGTTTTACAACCAAGTACCTGCTGTTTATCCAAATTTTAACATTCCGCAAGTTCTTTAATGTTTTAAATTATTCAAATGAGGTTTTTTTATAATTTCAGTCCAATAAAATGGAATATCAAATTGAGAAAATGAGCACATTTTAAACGCCTTTACTTTTAATGAAGGTTTCAGAGCTTCTCGCGACATTTGTCCTGTGTATGGAAGAGGTGCCATGTGTTCAAATTCGCAAATAATTTGCAATATCAAGTTTCAAACGTTTTTTCTCAATCATTACCAAATGGGAAATCAAAAGATCCTACCAGTCAGAATGAAGAGGGCAACAAAATTGAACGACACAGATGAGGGACGAACACGTTCATCACACAAGACAAGGACAAGACAGACGAAAACTAAAGCCTACATTCGTAAGTTGATGTAAACAACCGATTGCAGCGCCACTAAGTTTCAAGGCGCTCCGCACTTCAAGTTTCACACATGCTGTAACCTAAAAGAAGCGCACGATCTCTTTCAAATGCCATAAAAACTTTCGATCTGATTGAGTAGAGAGCTTGGTTGAATGAACTTTTCAAATTGAAACCGATGATTTCTACCCCAACGCGGGGCAACTTCAGAAAGTAGAGATAAATCGGTTAGTTCATTTTTCAAAAGTCGAACTTTAAAAATTACAAAACTGGGAACATTATAAATTTAAGTGTAATGTTGGACACAAACTATAAAGGATTGTGTTGGTATACAACAGTACACTTAAAATTATAAAGTATAAATCATTTCCAATGTTTCATTTTAGGGAATCTCGTCAGGCAGTTTTTTTCCGAAATAGACTTGTCGTTTTATCTGTAGCGCAGATGGAAGTCTGACCCTAATGCAATACAAGTCAATTGCAAAATTCCATCATGGACTTTCCTCCGTGTCGAGAGCTTCGTGTATTACGCAATCATAGGATTTTAATACGACATCCGATTTATTAACGTCCTCCTGAATACCTGCAAGGGAAGACGACACCACGCATTTTAGACCACGGCAAATAGACGAGAGCATTGCCCCGAGCTGGAATGCAGACTTTCACATCACGCCGATGTGAAAGCTACTAGGCGAGTCTTGGGTGGCATAAGAACTCTGTCTGCAGAAGCAGAGCCTCAAATTAGACTAAAACCACGTGACAACTTGCAGATGTTGAGCCGGTCTTCATGTTAAAGCATGAAGTTTAGTCGGTTCTAGATACAGAAATCCTACAATATGTAAACTATACAAGTTTGTTCAGCGATTGTAGCATGTCAATTTAATAATTACTTATTGAAGTCGTGAGTTTCTATATAAATTATAGTCAAGTTCCTAGAGATCAGAAAAGCAAGAGAATTAAATTTAGTTAATATCTGAACTTTATTGCGTCTATTGAAGAATTCTTGGTAAACTGCCGAACTATCAAGAGTTTTACGTTGTCACATTTCAATAAGCGACCGAACGCTCGACAGCTTTAGCGTGCAAGAAGTTTCCGGACTATCCAAGGATCCGGTTATCATCCGCTTTGAACTAGTCGACGCAATGTTAACATCTTCAACAAAGCCATTCCCTCTACACTTTGAGAGCAAATTGCTCCCCCCATGCCAGCTGATACTAAAGGAATCTCAATTTTATTTTCAAGCAATAGACCGACATCATAAAACCGAGCAGTAACTAGACTCAGCTGAACCGAATTTCCCTCCAGATAAATTTGTTACCAGAATCCATGCGATCAACAATATAACCATTATTTCAGAGTCTGGCAGACGGGAGCCTTCATTAATGCTGTTATAACCTACAAATCCGATCTTAAATTCTGAAGCCTTGAAACAAGGAATGTTGTGTACGAACACCAAAAGCTTCTCACATTCGTACTAAAGTTATTTAAAACGCTTAAGACAATTCAATAACACCAGGATTGAAAATTGAACTCTTTATTATAAAGTCATATCACTTCGCGCCAGTTGGCACCGATGAAAGGGAATACTAAAAATTCAATCAAGAAATTGCCATTTAACGTAGAGTTTCATTCTTTGCGCATCCAACATGATCTGCATTATATTATAGAGTTACGATAGAATATTTAAACGGTTATCTCGATATCAATTACTGCAAAGAGAGCGCGTTGAGAATTAGTGTACAATAATCCAGAAAGAGTCAAACTAGATTTTATATTTAAAAAAATCACCTTTATTTCTCTCTAAAATATACAGTATAAGTTTCCTACTACGTAGGCATCATTAAAATATTACAATACAAGTTATAAATACGAGTGTCACGATAACGCTTCGCTATTGATTTATTGCTTAGCAATCCAAGCATCTTCATAACAATCGAATCACAATATATATTTTTGCTCATTCACAAATAAAAGAGCAGAGTCGCGTTTCTAGTTGTACTAGTAAGTGCTAATTCCGACTTGGAGTCGACAAACTAGTTTCAGATATGTAGCCGTCACCAGGACAGTCGTCACATTGAAGACAATTTAGAATTCAAATAGAGAATCCAGTCAGCGAAAGTCACCTGAAATTAATATTAAACTTGTCATAGTCAGGTTTGTCCATTCTCCTAGCGGAGCGTCTAAGAATGTAGGCTCTAAAATCCACAACAATCCAACACAGGCACCCATCATTCCGTTTATGTGAAAAATGTAGTTGTAACTGCAAGTGTGTCTCTGAAGAAGCCTACAAAAGAACAGAGTTAGATTTAGTCAATCGCTAGATCTTATTTGATCAGGTAAATGTTAGCTTTCAGGTGTATTCTAACCAATTAGAGGCAGGAAAATAAATGCAAGCGAGTCTACGAGGAGTTCCGAGACTAACCTTAAGGGATATTAAGAAGCAAATACGTCTCAAGGCACGAGCCAATTAATTGTCGGTGCTCTCATTTACATAATGATCTGCGAGGAATTTCAATAGTCAAATTTCATTCTCCGACATAACCGAGAAAGGGAAAATCTCGAACTATGCCAAGACTGTTTTGACCACCGGCCATGTCGAGGCTGCTTAAGATTGGGAGTCACGCATGTTTTGGCGCGCCATTTGTAATAGAATGTTACAACAAATGTTAAAACTGCCTGCTTAAGACGTCGTAGAATGGGGCCTATGTTACATAGGAAATCTAGAGATGCCACTGCACAGAAAGGACATTTCAGGACTACGATACAGGATCAAGCTTACCCTACTTTAAGCAGAACTTTAGAAACTAGATATTGAATGAATAATTCTATAGTTTGTCTTGATGTCCAAGTTATACCAATTATGCGAGAGAATTTGATTCAGACTCGTAAAACCAACTAAAATTTGTTTAGAGAATGAGACTTAATATTAACCTGGGTTGGCTGTGATATTCAAGAACCAGCATTTAAAGACTTACTGAATTTACGAAACACTTGTTGCACGAATTAGTATACACTAAACAAGGCGACATGTCCCGAGTACATCTAGAAGCTAAATACACAGAAAAAGAAATTAGACTATTCTTGTAATCAATATTCCTAACAGCCTTATTTTCAGTTACCTTATAAACTAAGAGACGTAAGATTTTTTTTTTATACTTACCGATATATGCTGGCATTCCAAATCCCAAAATACCAGGATGAAGTTTACACAGCCATGGCAATGGATTGTTCATGGCTATCCATGTATTTAGAAATCAGGACGGGATGACGAACATAGAGGGAACCTTGGAGCAACCGAAGATTGCCAAAAGGAAGAAGAGAGTTATTCTTGTGTGCATCAGCGGTAGGAAAAAAGTGCTTGTACCTTGAGCCATCATTACGATCATGATATACTTCGACATACTCAAATAACCTTGTCAGTCACCCAACCGAAACACAAACGTCCCACAAGATCACCTAGAGATAGAGCAGCAATGGCGTATTTACCATCTTGCTCCAAAAATCCTTTGTCCATAACGAAGTCTACTACAGTAGTCATAGTCGGAATAAAAGCGATGAAATGGACTGCTCTGCAAAGGCAAATCAACAGAAACATAGGTTTCGTGTAGAGTTTGAAGGCCGTCAAGACGAGACCGAGAATAGAATTAGAGTGACCACCATCTAGGTGCTTATCGGTTTTATTGTATAGATCGTTGTTTGCATCTTCAGTTGGCTTTCCAATGTACCAAGGCGAGCAGAAACGTGATGGTAGAGTTTCTTCAGTTCTCTTGATACCCTCAAGAGTGTACGTTTGTTCTCCTTAGGGCAGACAGCCAAGATGTCCGAGAGCTTCATCTCATATAGATCTTTCAACTTATGCAAGATGTTACAATTGGAGTTAGAGGCTTTAGCAAGATCTGGAACCGATCTGCATCTCTTCAAGATAGAGGAGCGATTGGTTGTTCCACCGCTAGATATTGTCTAGTACCGACAACCGGCTTTAAATATTCTTTTCATAACTGAAAACATCTTGCCTCGTTTGGGCCAAGTTCTGGTGGAGATCAGTTTCAGGCTCTTCGATACTCTTGAATACATCGTACAGCTCAGCCCACATGTAGGATTCCAAGTGCATTCGAGATTTTTCGTTGATGTCCGTACAATTGGTCCATTCTGTACCCTTTGCGGAGACTATTGCAAGTAGTTTAATAACAACTTCGCTGTTTTGCGGAGAATGTTAAGGTTTGGTTCACTTCTTGGAACATCATCGATTGTACCCATTCTCACCAATTCTTTTCTTACATCACTTTCATAACACTTTTCCAAAGAGAGTTTAATTTTAGGAACTTCTACGTCTGGAGTTTCCTTCTTAGTCTTCAACCAAGAGGGCTTGCGGAGAATCATGGCAGCTGGAATAGTGTGCATAATGATGCCACCAAGGATCAGGAAAGTTCATTCAAGCCATATTCATGAATCAATGTCTCCAAAAGAACAGGAAAACGAACGATCCCAAACAACCACCAGAGAAAGTCATACCAGAAGCAGTCGTCTTGTATTTGTCAAAGTATTGTCCAATTACTACTTGAGGCAGAGTTACAGTGAGGGCATTACCCAAACCTGAAAGAACATTTTCGCTCGTATATATAAAACGTATAGTTTCATTACGCAAACTGGTATATAAACATTTACAAGACAGAACATATTCCAACAAGATTACATAAACATAGAATGTAAATTTAGTACAGATTAGTGTTACTCGACGTTTCTTACTATAAGTATTGATGCGAAACTTATCACATCGACTCCTTTAATAGCCATCAATCTAGGATTTACAATATGTTCCGTCAGTGTAAGATTCCTTACGATGTTAACCACTTTTTGAAAGTGGTTTTTTTCTACAATAAACTTAAGTTTCTTAGTCGATAGAAATAGTATACGGCATTCCGGGCCGAATATTATCCCAATTAATATCAAACTTAATGAAGACTTGAATTTTTAACGAACCATAACAATGATTCTTGTTTAAACTTTAACTTAACCAGAACTTGCCCTACTATTGGATTATCGTATATCTCGAGATTCATTTCAAACATCCATCTCTGGAGTAACAAGGAAAATACTTCTAGTAGTTAGTTTTACTTTTAAAATCCAAATGTCACTACGGAAGTTTTATCGATATTGTTTATCACGAAAGTTAATTCGAAATTCACTTAAAGGTTAGTGTACTCACCATTTAATCCACCCCACAAGATGGTAATCCAAGTAATGTCTTTGGCAAGAAGCACGTCACAGCACTGGTAGTTGCAACATTCCTCCAATAATAGTTATCGATCTCGCTCCATATTTCTGGCCCAAGATTCCAACCACTGGTCCTGAAGAAGTGAACGAGATCGTGAGCAAGAGAAATATTAAGTCAAAGATTTGATCTTCAAAAGAACCGATAGATCATCTCACCAAGCAAGTTTCTTGCGATGAACGCACACTCGAAGGCATGGAAGCCTTCTTCCGGCCTACTCCATAGGTTTCGATGAAGGCCACGAATAGAATGCCCGACATCCGACCTAATCCAGCCATGATGAAGTTTATAAGGCAGACGGCAACAGCCACTATCCAAGCTGAAGTGCCATCCGGTCCTTCTACTTGGACTTTACGTTGCATCTTCTCATCAGTTCTAGCTGCGGCCATCCTATTAGAGTAAAGCAGTCGTGAATGGAACTCACCGAGACATTCATTTAGTCTGAACTAATTAGTGTGTATTCCAAGCAATAGACTGATGATTTTTATTGGAAGGAGACTCAAGAGCTGCTTTAAATAGTCGTTTGCTTACTAATAATATAATCCAAACTTTAGACGAGGCAATTTAAGCATGATAGTCAAGTTACCTCAACGATTGCAAGTTCTCAATATGAAAGCAAGAGTCTAGTTTGCCCGAATAGAGGCTTCTGGTGGGCCTTATGATTACAGGCATTAATTCAGTGTTTAAATGACAATGACCAAGCTGACATACGTCTTGTAATGTGGATATCGAACAGTCACGATTGTTTCTGAATACGCAAGCTTTCGAGATTAAGCTCAACGAATTTTAGAGTTAAAGATAAATTATATAAACGATACACCTTTAATTTAGTAAGTTAAACACGAGACTTAAAATTTCCGTTTAATTTAGCTTTTGTCGATAAGT